>JAFJYG010000283.1:0-56519 GCA_017366145.1 Cadophora sp. M221 | reverse complement strand
CTACAAAATTTCTTGCGAACATGCCGCATTTCCAATGTGTGTGATACCACTATTGTTGTACCATAGCTTGTTTCGACTATTTTCAAAAGCTCTTAGAGCCATTTCCCTGGGGATTTGGGACATATCACTGGCGTTCAGGGCTGGGTTCATGGCTGGAGTTTTGGCTGGAAGGTCCTTCTGAATACAGATGGCCAGCGATTGTGTCTTTACGACCGACGATCGCTTTCAAATGATTAGGTTGTGTTTGACGAGAAATGGAACGAACTTGCTTTTATTATGAATACTTACTGATCAGCCCGGTTTGCTGTGATCTGATCTCGAACCTGCATATCAGGGGACGAATAGAGCTGACAGGGACCCGCATAATATGTATGGTTGACGTACAGGATAACCGCCCCTAGATGATCAGACTCCTGTGAGAACAATAGCTTTGTTGATTGGTTACAAAGGAGGCAGAGCGCATGGCCCGATGCAGACGTCAGAAGCAGAAAAAGAAACACGTATCAGAGGGATTTCAAGGCATTTCGAGGCGGGCCGGCCTGAGCAAGCCCAATCAAGTGGCTTATTGGGAGTCGCGATCCAGATCCTAGACTTTCAGCCTTACGCGCATCCTAGCAGCGGCTTGTTTGTCATTTTGGACATTGCCAATTTCACTCTGCGCTCCTCGCCGCGAATTGTGAACACTGCATTATTGCACTGCGCTGCACTAATAATAAGCCTCCCTTTCCAGAACAGAAAATCGACACGGCAGCACTGCGGCAGAGAATGTGGCATTCGCGCCGCCAATACATACAGAACTCGCCATCTGCCCGTCACCAACGTCTGTCCATTGTTGACTGTGAACTCGGCCGTCCGCTCTCGCCAGCTCCCGCAGACCAGACCAGGATCTGCCATATACACCAGACAACCTAGGCAATAATAATCCTTCGAACCCCGCGATACCGCGATTCGAAACGAGGACCTTGTCCGTAACGCGAGCATCGATGGTTGGGATGAGATCCTCTATCTGCCAGAGCATTCGACCTCCTCTCCCCCTCCTTTGAGACCCATTCCTGGGCCTCGACATCGGCCATGGTCTCCCATCCTCCCTCCTCGTCGGACCGGCAAGCGAACAACAGATCAGGGGCTGGCAACGGCCATGGCAAAGCAGAGAGGACACCGGGTACACCGAGGAAAGACGGCGGAGCGGGGAAAGACAAGGCGCTTCAGGATCCAGGGCTGAAGGACTATGTAGGTCATTGTTGTGCGAGTAGGACAGGACGACTGCTTATACTGGGAATAGCGTCTAGGAGAGTGTTTAGGCAAAGGAGCTTTCGGGTCCGTCTACAAAGCATTCAATTGGGGAACGGGGGAAGCCGTGGCCGTCAAGCAGATCAAGCTCGGAGATCTGCCAAAGAACGAACTGCGGATGATTGAGGTAGGAAAGTTCGAGTTGCGGGAGTACATAAGGTTTAACATGTGTTTCTAGGCCGAAATCGACCTGCTAAAGAACCTGCATGTAAGTGATGACAGTCCAAAGCAACTAGACTGGGTGGTAGACTGACCTGCATTAGCATGATAACATCGTCAAGTATCTAGGTTTCGTTAAGTCGCCTGACTGTCTAAACATCATATTGGAGTAAGCCTTGGCAGAATTTCTCTTTCTGACGTCCTGTTAACAGGAGCACAGGTACTGCGAAAATGGATCACTACATTCGATATGTAAGAGCTATGGCAAATTTCCCGAGAATCTCGTCGGAGTCTACATGGGCCAAATACTCCTCGGACTTCAGTACCTCCACGACCAAGGTGTTATACATCGAGACATCAAGGGAGCCAACATTCTCACAACGAAGGATGGAAAGGTCAAGCTTGCAGATTTCGGAGTTTCAACAAGTACAATCGCTGGGGCAGACAAGGAAGCACAAGTAGTTGGAACGCCATACTGGATGGCCCCAGAAATCATCCAGCTATCTGGCGCAACACCTGCATCTGATATATGGAGTTTGGGATGTACGGTTATTGAGCTTCTGGAAGGCAAGCCTCCGTATCACAAGTTAGCTCCCATGCCGGCTCTTTTCGCCATTGTCAATGACGACCACCCACCGCTGCCAGAAGGAGTTTCGCCAGTAAGTCAAGACATGACCAATGTAGCCCAGTATACCTACTAATGTCTGCAGGCTGCTCGAGATTTTCTTATGCAATGTTTCCAAAAAGATCCCAACTTGAGAGTATCCGCAAGGAAACTCCTCAAACACGCCTGGATTGTAGGTTCTCGGCGAACAGATGCTCCCGTTGCCAAACCACCCGCCAATTTTAGCGAAGCCGTGGAAGAGGTTAAGCAGTGGAATGAAGCCTTAAAATCGCCAACCGGGACGGGCTCATTTCGTGCATCAACCAGGTCAACTGTTGCAAGCCCTTTACCCACAAGACGAGACCCTCCCTTACGAAATATCCATAATGACCAACAAGTTGCTGGGTTAATTACTCCTGCAAAAGGCCCACTTTCATTAGCTAAGCCAAAAACTCAAGCGGAGGCATTCCGGTCACCAGAAACTACAGGTATGTGAACTCTAAAAACTCTGAATTCTTCAGGAATGCTGCAAGATGTGGACGTTAACACTTTACCTAGCGGACGACAATTGGGACGATGATTTCGCAACCTCGATATCGCCGAGTGCGCTTCATCTGCCTCAGTTCAAGCCGCACGATAACTTTGGTGGGATGTTTTCTTCTGACCGCCTCAAAGCTTTTGCGTCATTTGACATGACAAATGATGAAAACGATAATTGGGACAATAATTTTGAGGGTGACCTCGTCACTATTAAGGGACCTCGAAAGGTGATCGAGCCGGATAGCCATGAGCTTGAAACAATTCGGCCGTACCGGATCAAGCCCACTGTGGTCACCCAAGATATCAAGCCTGCAGTTGCACTGAAACCTCCGTCGAGAAAATCATCTAGGAGTGAACCACCTCGGCCGAAGTCACCTGTGAAAGCTCAAGCAGAACATAAATTTGCTCTCCCAGAAAGACCGGCGGCGATGTACCGGGAACATTCTGTTGAGGACTACTCGGACTTGTTCATAGATAATGATAGTGTCTTTGATCGGAGACTAAGCATCATCAAGGTAAGATTGGGGCTTTGATTCTGGAACTTAGAAACTGACAAAAGCCATAAGGACGATGCTCTGTCACCAAAGCTTTTCCACCCATCAGACCTTACAAGCCTTCCGCGTTCAGCCCAGTCTCCCATCACAAACATCAATGGAAGTATACGAAGGAAAGCAGCTCCTCGAGCCGAGGACCAAGCGATGCGGCGGACCAGATCCTCTGTCGAGATACAGCGGTACGCAGAAGACGAAGATGATGAAGATTTCTCCGACATATTCGGCAAAGAAGGCGCCATTGTGGAGAAAGATGAGAGCGATAGAGGCTCTGAAGACGGCGTTGGGACACTAATGTTGCATTCGAAACTCTCCAATAACTCTTGGCTTGGGGATGAGGACGACGAGGACGATCCATTTGCATCACTCGAGCAAGGATTTGACGAGATGGATTTGCAAGCGAACATTGCTCGAGACAAGCATGCAAGACTCTGCACTTTAGTCGAGGGCTTAGTGAGCTCTTTGAAGGTTACTGAAGAACATGATACCATTTCAGATGTATCTGAGCAACTGGTAAGTTTCAAGTGCCTGGAACAAATTAATCGCGTCTAACCAAATAGCTTGATGTTCTGTACGAGTCGGACGATGCAAAGGCTATGATTATCGGCGCCCATGGCATGCTTCCTATTCTCGAAATTCTTGAGCCCTGTACCGTCAAGAGCCGCCAAAGCATGATACTGCGGCTGCTTAAGGTGGTCAACACGGTATGAAAACCCCCCTACCTTACCAATACGAAAGCTAACCTGTGTCAGATCATCTTAAATGATGTTGAGATACAAGAAAATCTTTGTTTCGTCGGTGGCATTCCGATCATCACAAAATTCGCCGCCAGGCAGTATTCGAATGAGATCCGACTTGAGGCGGCTGCATTTGTACGCCAAATGTACCAGACCTCAACACTGACTCTACAGATGTTTGTAAGCGCTGGTGGTCTCAATGTCCTTGTCGAGTTTTTAGACGAGGACTATGATGAAGCGAGAGACCTAGTATTGATTGGTGTGAATGGGATCTGGAATGTCTTCGAGCTTCAGGTATGTTGAGGGTTGCAGGTATTTCCAATAGATACTAACGAGAATAGGGCCCGACTCCCAAGAATGACTTCTGTCGAATCTTCTCGCGAAGCAAGATATTGTCTCCTCTAGCACTGGTTCTAGATCGTGTTCTTGATGAGGATGACGAGCTTTCTGAACTTGTTGAGGGTCGTATCGTGAACATATTTTACCTCTTCTCGCAAGCAGAAAATTATGTCAAGGAAGTTGTGGCAGATCGTGTTGTCCTCAAACGTATGATACATCCTCCGCTTCATCGAGTATTGCTAACAAAACACAGGCGTTTTGAAAGACCTTCGAAGGATGACTCCCGTTCACCAGATCACCATGCTCAAGTTTATCAAAAACTTATCAATGTTGTCAACCACACTCGATAGTCTGCATTCAGCAAATGCTATTGAGTTGTTGATTGATCTCCTGAATTCGAGCATGAAAAAGGATACGGCTCATTTCCGAGAGATCTCGAATCAGGTATTGAATACAATGTACAACCTGTGTCGACTCAGCAAGGTGCGACAAGAAGACGCAGCGATCAACAACATAATCCCGCTGCTGCTCAAGATCATGAAGACTAAGAGACCACCGAAGGAATTTGCACTTCCAATTCTATGCGATATGGCCCACTCAGGAAAGGTGGGAAGAAAGTACTTGTGGCAGAATAAGGGGTTGCAATTCTATGTGTCCTTGTTAGAGGATCAATACTGGCAGGTCACTGCTTTGGATGCCATATTCATATGGTAATTTGCCACTGCCTTTGCCGGAGAACATTTGCTAACGAACACTAGGCTCCAAGAAGAGACTGCCAAAGTGGAGAAATGCCTGCTCGAAGGAAACTTCACGGAAGCTATAGTTCAGTGCTTCAACGCCCCGAGGGCCAGTGCCTTCGACTACAACCTTCTCGAGCCTTTGCAAAAGCTGCTACGACTTAGCTCGCCTGTGGCAGCTTCACTTGCTCGGACCGATATGTTCTCTGGCATTCTCCAGAAGCTCAACCACAAGAAGGCAGTTGTGCGGTTGAATCTACTGCGTATTGTTCGCAGCATATGCGATCCAAGTGACGAGCATGCCGAGAACGTCCAAAGTCATGGCCTATTCGAAGCCATCCAACGTTTGGCGGAAAGCGACAACGCTGTTCTTGTAAGGAACATGGCAAGCGAGCTTGTAAAGGCCAATTTGGACAAAGACTCCGAAAGTGGAAGCGGGGGTCGACCACGGCCTGGTCAAATGAAGCGGACGTTCACTCCTCCGTCACTTTACCACAGCCAATCAACGCCAATCACACCAACTCATGTGAGCCGTTCATCGCAGTCATCCTTCGTAGAGGCAAGCGTTACCCCACGTCGCATGGCTGCGCCGTCCGGCAGTAACGATTCAATACTCTACCGGCCTGCAAGCAGAGATGGCCCAAAGATGGCTCGTCGAACGAGCGCCGAGATTGCAAGCAGCTCTTCTATGAGCAAGAGTAGACTACCTCGCACATCTATGTTGCGGGGATCAAGGTCTTCACTCGCTACTGTTACTGTTGGAGATGAG
Organism: Cadophora sp. M221; assembly: GCA_017366145.1. NCBI lineage: Eukaryota > Fungi > Ascomycota > Leotiomycetes > Helotiales > Ploettnerulaceae > Cadophora > Cadophora sp. M221. The sequence goes on along the minus strand of JAFJYG010000283.1, from coordinate 50,793 downwards.
TCAGGATCGGCACCCACATCCAGCAGAAGGGAAAATGGAGTGCGCCTCACGAGAGACCAATCACGCTCTGCAGCATCGCCGGCGACGGGAGGCACAGCGCCGCAATTACACTCGAAACGAAGAGCGCGCCAGCCGAGTGGGGATATCAAATGGTCATGAACTCAAAACAAAGAAATGATTCACGAGATGAGATGACACTATAGAGATACGATGGTATGGACGGTTATGCACGGAGGGATATGAGAAAGGAACACACATGCATTGGGCGGAGTACAAAGTGGACTGACTGCTTGGGTTTTGTTCCTTTCTTCTTTTTGTGCATAGTTTGCCGGATTGGGGACTCATTCTTCGATTTTTGTTGGTAGTTCTGGTGCATGGGTGGGAATACAATGCAGATATTCTACTGTCAAGCCCTACAAAACGGCAGAATCGAAGTCGTTTTTCTTGTGACAATATGAAGCCGCTTGGCAAGTGCCAGGTACCTGCCTAAGTGCATATAGAGCTGTAGATTTTACACCTCTGATAATGCCAGTGCGATTATTGTCGTAGCCAAAGCCAGGGAGTTTTGCGCGGCACGCTGTCCTTTTCCTCTGTGTTTACAGACAACTCGCTTAAATTAAAGGGGCTTGATCACGTGGGTAGCACGTTCTCCCGTCTACCTAAACACACCTTTTGAGATAGTACTGATTCACATCGGACGTAGCTCTTGGACGGTGTAGTTATGACGCAACGATATTTCATTGGATGTCTGGAGTACGTGATGCAACCCCCTCCCCCCAGCAACAAACCAGCTCTACCGTTTACTCTTCTTCGATTTTGAGCCACGCTCCCAGGGTGCCTTCCAAAGGGAGGATCTCCAGTTAGGATCCTTCCAATGTGGCTCTCCGCGTTCATCTGCAAGGGTAAGGAGAGCAATGCCGTTGTTCTTGAACAATGGGTGCCGTACACGCGGATAAACGGGGCCAGTCCAATCATCATTATTGTCTTTATTGGTAATTAGGGAATAATAACGGCCTTGGTCCTCAACTAGAAGCTCATGCGTCACCAGATGCCCACCTGCCCAGCAGCGGTATCCATTGAGCTTACAGCCATCGCTTCCCTGTTCGTTGGTCTTGTATGCCCACCAGCCGAAGCCTTCGGGACAGACACGATTTTTCTTAAGCAGGCTCTTCGCCCATTGTTTCTGGACGGCTTGCTCGGCTGGGCTGAGGGTATCGATGCGCAGTTCTTTCTCTGCCATAGCTTTATCCTGCTCGGTGGTAATGGTGCGGTAGTTGGATCTGTAGCTGGGGTCGTTTTCTGTACCCTCTGGGTAGGTGAGAAGCTTGTTCACCTTCTCCAGGCGGTCTTTTACCTGGTTCCTGGCAGCCGGCCTGGCGTAGATAGTCCAGTCTGTTTCTCCATGCCCGGGAGGCGGCTTATAATTTGGATCGAGTCTGCCACCGGTGGTTGGAATATAAGATACTGGAATATCTTTTGAATGTTCTTTCTTGGGCACGGGAGGAGGGATATTCGAAGAGTTGCTTGGACCCGCAGTCGATTCGTCCCTGAAGTTCTTGCTAGGGAGAAAGGGGCTTGAGTTGTTTCCACCACCATAGCCTCTCATCATACCAGGACCTGGCCTTCTACCGCCTATTTGTATCCTGCGGCTCATTAAATTTGACACAGGGGAATTATTCCATCCATCATCTTGCTCTTGCCCAGGATACACGGGCCCCGACCACCCGGCTTTGAAACCGGATCGCAGACTCCCACTCCTTATTCCGCTAGTCCGTCCTGCCCCCATCGTATAATAGCCCCCCTTTCCTTCTGCTAGAAGCGTATGTGTAATCAGGTGTGCACCGCCCTGACACCTGTAACCCTCATATCCTACCTGATGATAAAGCTCATAGCGGAATCCACTCGGACAAGCATCGATAAGACCCATAAGCTTCTTCTGGGCCCACTTATCTTGTTGTCTCTGCTCGGCCGCGGTTAGCGTTTTGTATTTCTTCTGCTTCTCGGCCATCTCGATATCTTCTGGCTTGGTGTATGCTGTTGTGAAATTTGTATTTTGTCGAACCCTGGTGGAAGGATGCGCCGACTGGCTTGGTTCACCTTTTGAGTTGTCACGAATATTCGCGAAGGGCAGTATGGACTGGTTTGGTTGGGCTCTGCTTCTGTCACGGAAAGTCTCTGAGCCCAGTGGCTGTTGTGGGCGAGAGACAGGTCCAGAGGTTTGTGTTGGGTTGTCAATGGCCAGCGTGTTGTCTTCGTGTCGAGAGCGCGATGTCCTTGTTTCGTCTCTGGGACCATTGAGTGATCCAGAGCTTGAGTCCTTGTGCTGTTTCCGACGCGAGGAAAACATGGTATTGTTCTTGCGTGTGTGTAGGTAAGTGCTTGGTTTGAATAGTCTGGTTGGTGTGAAGAAGTGTGGTACTTATGTTGCTACCTCCTTGCAAAATCTGAGGAGATTTATAGAACGGGCGAAGACGGACTAAGATGGAAAGTCATATATGAATTTTCATCCAATCACATAATGGTCACCCGAAATCTGAATGTATTCGTGCGAACTTTTAAATTGAGTCAATTTCATTTTCTGGTTGCATCTCGCCCCACTCAGAAAGCCTTGCGTGTTGATTAACAAACTACTTCACATCGCCCACTGGCTGATCTAATCTCCTCTCAAAAGCCAGTCCGGTTTTCCCTGTTGGTGTTCATCCGGTACATTTCCAACTGGCGGCATCCACTGTGGGTTGTGCTTTGCTGTCCATGCCAGCATGTCTGCTCTCAGCTCTTTGAAGTTAGGAATTGGATATTCCGGGCCGTACCACATACTGAATCCTCGTGGCGCCGGCTTCTGGGGCCTTCTGATTTGTTGAATTTGTCGCGCTGCCTGGGCTTGTTGGATCATTGCCTGGCGATTTTGTTGCACTGAGAACCCAGTCCCGCCTGCAAAGCCCGGCATCATCATGCCACCGTAACCACCCGTATATGGAGGTATCATGTTGGATCCAGAAAATCCGAATCTTCCTTGAGCAGCCTGAGCAGCCTCCAGTTCTTCTTTCAGAATCGGCCGATGCTTACAGTAGAACCCCCCTTTAGCCTCCGCTAGAAGCTCGTGGGTTACAAGATGGTTGCCCGCAAAGCATCGATATCCTTCAAGTTTATTGCCAGCTTCATCTACTCCCTTTTTGTATTCCCATCATTTGTACCCTGCAGGACAGGCACCGTGGACATTAAGTTTCTCCTGCGCCCATTTGTGTTGCTTCACTACCTCCTCAGGTTTCAGCGTCTTGAGCCTGGTTTGCCTTTCGGCCATTTCGATGTCCTTCAGGTCTGTGAAAGTAGTCTTGAATAGATGACTTGGTCGAGGTTTATCTTGCTTGCTGGTTTTCTCGGGTCGGTCTTCGTACTTCATGGGAGGCTTAGTATGTTGATCCTGATGCGTGGACTTGCTAGGCTCGCCATGGGTGCGGCTAGTGGGGGATCTCTTGCTATGGCTCTCATATTTAGATGTTTTAGAATCCTTGGTGTGATGACTGCTTGAAGATGGTGCTCGGCTCTGGTCGTTGAAGAATGCACTATGGAGCACCGACTTCTCTTTTCGGGATGAAGAGTCGGCGTATTCGTCTTCTTCGGGAATGGGTCTTCTGGAACTCGATTCTCCTATGGTGTGATGGCACGAACTTTTATCCTTGTCTTTGGAGTCCTTCTTCGATGAACTCGAGCGGCTTGGTTCTTGGGAAGAATGCGGAGCCATGTTGTTGATATTTGTTGGTAAACTAGGTCAAAGCCGTTGATGAAAATGTGTTAAGATGAGTGTGGCAGCATAATTCCAAGTCTTCAAATAAATAACCCTGTTCTGGGAATTTATAGCGTCTAATATCTCGCGAGGCACGAGTCTTTGTTGAATATTCACACCATCTCATCTACGCTGAATGGCCCTTGGGGTTATGGGGGAATCGGAGCCATCCGCCTTAATTGGCCATGAGAATTGAAGAGGAATGAAAATTCAGCCCAGTCACAAAATAATCTCAACCCAAGGAACGAGAAAGGCGCATAAGAAATTTCTGAAAATATTGTGATCCCTTGCGGCATTCTGTGGAAATAATGTTTTCTCATAATTAACTTGCAGGAACACACATTGCCAAGATCAAGTATCATACTTATCGCTACGGCACTCTTGGTTCTTGGGGTAGGCAGATGGGGCGGGGGTGATTGCCCGTTGCCACCAACACAAAAAACGACGCTAGTGAAGCGAAAGAAAACAGAGACAAAAACAAGCAAAATCATCCTGCAATAATCTCTAGCATCATTATCTGTTGCGCGCTACACTACAATTCCGATTGGACTACTTGCTATTAGGTATTGAGATCAAGAAAATATCAATTGTGTTGGGTGCATTCACCTGTGGTCGCTCGGCAAAACCTACTCGCGCTCTCGCCGCGACGGCGGCAGCCCTGCCATTCCATGCAATTCTGTTCCCCTCCAAGGTCGCTAACAGCCACTAGCGCCTCTACATCACTTTCTTTGTCTTGAAGGCGCATATTTATTTTCCTTGCGACTTCCAAACCAAAAACCAGCGCGTCCTCCATCATCAGCTACCCAGCTAGGCACCTTGACACCACCACCCCAACGACCCCATTGCACGCTCCATCAACCACAAACGCCCACCTTTGTAATGGAATCCGAAAGCCATGTTCCTGGTGAGAGACCAATCAACCCCGGTCCTGATGTAGGGCTTCAACTACCAGTAAGTCCCATCGCATTCCTTCCATAACTAAATTACATCAATCTGACGGTGAGGCACTTGCTAATACCTTGCATTGAAGAACCTAAATGCAATTCCTACTCTAGTTGCGTACAGTGCAATATACCATACACTTGAAATGGCGCAAAGCCAAATCAAAGACCTGGGTCGTGCCATTCTCGGCGATCAGGCCCACAACATTGAAGTGTCCCGTTAGCGCGACAGCATGGCAGCCAAAATTATCGAGTTTTCAGAGGAGAAAGTCAAGACTGTTGAGCGCTTCCACGCCGTCCTAAATCAAGTCGCTATTCTTCGACAATGCAAAGATACCGAAGCAGAGGGGCTCATGGCCGAGGCCGAAAGGCAGATAGCCCTTCAGCGGGAGAAGTTCAAACTCGGAAAAGGAGGAGGCAGAGACCAGAATTCAAGAAGCTACTAGAAATCTTGAGAGTGATATGGCAGAACTCTATACACTCCGTGCTGAAGCACAGACTATGACGGCTGAGAGGGAAGAGTTCAAGGAGCTGCAGAGAAAGTTGGAGAATGCCGAGAACGTTTTCAAGGTTTGAACCCTATTCTACCAAATTCAACGAATCATACAGCTAACCCTGTGGTAATAGGAGCAATAAATATTATTCAAACACAACCAGGGATCTTACGTGAAAATCTTGAAGGAGAAAGATAACATGATCAAAACAACCAACGAGCCTCCGCGCTGGTGTTGAAGGAGAAGAACGACGCCCTATACCAGGTAAAGGAAGTCACTCTCGGAAAAGCCGCACTCGAAGAGAAGTTGATTGCATTGGAGGAAAAGCTGCAGAACATGTCTGTGAACAGTTTGGAGGAGGCCATTCTTCGTTCCAAGCTCGACGAGGCCGAGAAGTTCAAGAGAGAACGGGATGATTTCATGAGTCTTCCTCAAGAGACGGTTGATAATAAAGGAGTCATCCTCTCCTCAGTCATTCTAAACCTCAAGGCTAGAAAGAGAGAGGTTCTGGAAATTCTGAGATGGATCAATCTGAATGATCCGATCTTGGCAGTTTACATCTCAAGACTCGACAAGGACGCTCAAAAGTCAGAACATCTCCCATTTGACTGTTTTGGGAACTACAGCGACCCGAAGGTCAGTGAAATTGCCGCATTGGGAAGAGACCAGAGGAAGCAAGTCTCGGTAAGTGCTGTTCAAAGATTGGCAACTCTCTTACTGACTTGTGAGTGTTTCACAGTTCGCGTTGGCTCACCTAGCGGCACGCTCTGTCGTCTTAGAACATCGTCGAGTTGGGCTGTTTCGAATGCAACACATCAAGTTTTATAACGATCAAGATAAAAACGGCCGTCATGCAATCATCAAACGCTTGGTGGACTATTACGACACCCGATTCCATTTCCAAATTAAATTGTTAACACGCGCCACCAGCCTTCAATACGATACCTTGATTGTTAGCAGTAATGAGGATACTATTGAGCTTGAGCACAACCTTGATGTCAGACCATATAAGTATTCTGCTCTGTTGACATTGAACAAGCAGACATATGACTCAATGAAATAGTAGTCGCCTCAACCAATTCAACAGCCACAGGTATGATAGAGGGGAATTCTCAGGCATGTGTATACCACCTTCTCCATTACGGCTTCTGTACCTTTGTCTGCGAAGTTGTTTTTCTTTCTATGAATGGACTACTCATGGCTTGGTTTATGGTGGCATCTAGTGCTGGGAATGCAGAGACTTGGTGTTGTCTGAATACCTGATGCAAGCAGTCTCCCGTCGAGATTCTCGGACAATGTGACTTTATTTTCTGCGATCCGTCTTTCCATCGCAATCATGTACAGATATACCCACGGAGTTTGCAGCTTTTTATAGTCTTAGAGCAGGCCAATTCACTCAAGTCTGCCAAATTGATCATTCAATCACATATCACTAATTATTGAGAACCCAGAAAATGCAGATATTCGTGACTGAATCAAAATCCCAATTGTTCAAAGCCACTTTAGCTGTGCGATTTGGCTCGATGTAAACTAAGTGAAGTTCGAAACACCCCCATCAAATATCACGGACCCAATTACCAGACCCAGTATGCTGTTTTGTCACACCGACGTCCTCCTAAGCATCTCTGCTCTTCTTCAGCCCCTCGATCTCCATCATTGTTGCCGCAAGAATTGTCTCAAGCTCCTTGATCTTCTTGTAATTCTCCGATGCCTCGAGGCGTGCCTCAAGTTCCTTGATTTTACCATCCTTCTCTGGTTCTGTAGAACGTGCCTCAAGCTTCTCGATCTTGGCGTCCTTCAGTCTAAGTTGCTCACGGTAGCTCTCCATCTGCTCATTCTGTCTTCCCAGCATCTCAGCCTCCAACTTCGTCCTCTCCTTCAAAAGTTCCTTTCTGTTGTCCTCCTCGAGGTCGAGTCTAGCATCCCTTCGCGCAGTCTTCTTGTACGCCGCGGTCATGCTCTTGTGGAACTTTCGTGCTTCCTCCTCGAGAAACTGGGACTTTATCCCGTCAAAGCTGAGCATAATAGCATCGATTGTAGGGTGGATGTGTAGAGTAGCGCGGGAAAGGAAGCCAGAAAATACAGCAAAAGCACAATAATTTGCAGTCCATCCTCCAGTACAGATATTCTTCAACATTTTGCTACCAACACTTACTGATATATTCGACGGTGCAACCCGAGTGAAAATGGAATGAAGCCAGAGCATAGCGCTCAGCGAGTGGATCTTGCCGATACGGCAGTTAGAAGACATTCTATTGGCATGTGAGGTACTGCTGCTTGATATCAGAGACGTAATTTGCATCGATATCAAATCAGGCAACTCCCCCTGGTATGCTGCTTGTCGCCGAAAGGCCAGTCGGTCCATCCCCTTGGTTTTCCCTTATAATCCTTTCGATGATCTTGGTCTTGCCTTGAGCACGCTTCAGGCGATCATCAAAATCCGACACTGCTTCCTCGGAGTTCTCAGTAGATAGACTCTCTGACTCTGCGAGAGCATGCAGAACTTTGACATGCTTTGTCAGTCTTTGGTTCTCGGGTAAGATCTTGAGGTTGGAGGACTGGACTGGCTGAGGTGACTGATCGTCAGATGATGTCACCGAGACATGTGATGGAAATCCGTGAACAGACTTGTTAGGATCGGTGACGCGCTTTTGGAGCTGAGGCATGCGATTTGCCCAGATGATAGATTTGCCGTAGAGTCTACCACTTTCGATGTACTTCTCAAACCCTTTCTCAAGCCCAAATGTCCTTCCCTCAATCCTGCCTGCTTTGACCCCATCTTCCAAGCCTTGGTTGAAACCATCGCGGTAGAATTGCTCCTCCAAACCCAGAACCTCATCAAACGTGTGGAGTGCCATATCGCGGCAATTTGGTGGTGAGCTTTGGTGAGTGGACCTTTGCAGTGATGTTCTGCGTATCGAAGGGGCGTGATGTGGTACAGTAGAGCGGAAATTTTATATGCCAAGCCGGCACATATTCGGGCGGGACATCGGGTTTTGAGCAAGGCTACGCGAGGCTGAAGTTCTCTGTATACGCAACCAAGTAAGCAAAACAATACCGTTCCCCTTGAAATCAGAGCACTGCTAACCGTGAGCAGATGACCGCACCCTTAATTTTCAAGACTATCCAACAATTGAATTTACTATTAGTACATCGCAGAATATGCCCTAGTGGTTTGTGGGTTTGCAGGGGTGGGTGCCGCGCAAGTTCTAACGATACGAAGTAGCCCTGAAAAGGCGTCTCTCCTGTGGGTGGCTAAGGAAGTTGAAAGATATGTGTTTGAGTCGGCTGGTCCTATGTTTATGGTTTTGTTGAAAAATACCTTTGAAGAATAATTTCACGAAGGCACAGCTTCGCTAAGCGAAGTTCTTTGTTTTTTTTTAAATTAGAACCATCCTTGCAAGCTAAGGACATGAGTTGTGCAAATAGAAATTGAGGTACAAGGCCCTTGATTTTATCGACCATTTTGGCCGTGGCATTACCATGCTTTGAGCGAAGGACAGCGCGAAACAGAACTTCTGTTTGTGATCCGCCATGTCTCTGTTGACTGCGCCGTCCGTATCTTTCTAGCTTCTTCTGGCATCACCGAGAGACTGAATCCTCCTCCCGGGGGAGAGGGGAGGGGGGGTTGAAGATGCAGCATCTGATAAAGTCTTTCTAGGGCTCAGTTGCTCACTGTAATCATCACTCTCCTTCATTCTCAAAAGGCAAAATCGTCGCGATTAGGTTGGTAAAAGTTCGGGACGGCAGGTATCTAGAGACTTTGATAAAACCCGCTCATGTCAAGCCCCAATTAATCAAATACTCAAACGCGCTCAGTAGGTACACACCATCAAATCAGCACAAGACCGGCTGGGTCTCCCGGGCTGGTGCCGGAAAAAAGGTCGAAAATTCTTTTTGTTTACTCCCGAAGTTGTTGCGCTTCGGTAGAAGCACTCCATCTAGCGAAATAAGGTGTTTTCTGGTAGAACATGTATTTGAATTAACAACACATACAAGGTACATAAGATGACAACCTCTAAGACACGCTACCAGATACAAAAACTCTCTGTCTAGGGAACGAATCTCTGTGATATAACCTACCACCAGGAGGTATACTGTTAGGGCATGGCAGACCAGCAGGAAACCCACTCAGCAGATACTAACGGGCCTCGTACATATTAAGAGGGGTTGATTATTAAGAGGATTTGAGCCATCAAACAAAAAGAACTGTGTTTGTCTCTTTTTTTGAACCATAAGCGCAATCCTCCCGAGAATAAAAATGCCCCCCCTCTCCTACCACCATGAATTACCGGTTGCTTGATCGTTCCATACACTAATTACTTCAAAACAATGTGACTTCTTCAAATCGGTTGAAGCTGAGTTTCTGGATCGTGAACGAAGCTCCTGGTTTCTTTTCCTGTTCTATCAATAGTGCCTTGGTTACCTTTGTCTTTGGCCCTCTTTTGTGACACATCACACACCCTCATGGAAATATATATTCTCTTGGAACTCTCTTAACCCCAATAAATGCAATAGAGAACAAATTTTCAATGTGTTCTTACAATGCAAGCAGCTAACAGCATGGAAATAATATTCTTTTGCGAGGGCAATCCAGGTTGATGGAGACACTTGTCGCTTGTACTTGAGCACGGACGATCAGCATCGAGGTAGGATAATTGAATTGTCATTTATATTTCCCAGATTCGTTTGGACTGGGCTGCTTAGGTAAGATGTTTTTTAGTTTCCCTTGCGCTACCAAATTTGTTAATGCCGAGCCTATACCATAAGCGAATTTTGATTTCAAATTTATTTACTTCCGAAGCACAGCAAAATGTCAATCCCAATAGCGCTTTCCCAACACCAAAAATCACTACCCGAGCTCTCGTAGTTCAGCATGAAACCTGGAGCACACTACTTGGTCCTACTCGCCGTCATCCGAGGTATCCTACAGGGTAGCCATGAATTGCAAAGCGACCCTCTGGCGGGGCCCTCGCAGGGCAGACTTGCTTAGTAATGATCATGAGGATACGTATCCATTCTCCCATAATGTAAAACTGACGTCTAGGGATCAAATCAATATTCCTATTTTTTTTTTTTGGTACTTTTTAAGAAATCTCTGAGCCCCAAGGTTGGCCCAAAAGCTTCAAAAATAAGCAGCTCGAAGAATGCAAAGTAAAACCTGGGCCATGACCAGCCACTCAAAGGGCTCTAACACTCCGCATTTCCCAATATCTGGAGCTTCAAACAGCTGAGGGTTGCCTTTTGATTATAGGAGCGTCTTTTTAGCTGGCGTTCGTCATGGGTTCTTGGGTTGTGGAGTAACCGTAGGAAAAGGATCACGACATATCAAGCTGAGCGATCTTGGATTTGTTCTACCATTTCAATCAGCCTACAAAAGTATAGACATGGCAAAATACCACACTCTCTAGGTGAGCAGTAGCCTTGCAAGCCAAGCATTTCTCCGTCGGTATGAGCCGTTGAATCAAGAAGGACTTGCACAGTGCCTTCTCTTCCCAGAATCGGACAGCAAATGCGCCTCAAAATACAGTTTCTTACATGCTTATCAACATAAGCAATCAAAGAGATGTGATATTAACTTTTTATAGTGAACATCCGAACGCTGTCACTTTTCAAGAGGTAACTTCTGTTATATTACTACAGAGATTTAGGACATGTATCTAAAGGGAGAAAGAAAATTGAAAAATAGCCTAGAAGCCCCTCCAGAATTATTAAATGAGTAGAATGATATCTTTAAGCGGCAGTTCCATCGAAATTGGATCTCCAACCTCGTTCTCTTCTGTATTTCTTTTTGGTTTTCTCCCGAACATCCCAGCTACAGACCGATTCTTCAGCCTCGCCTTCGCTAAGCGGGCCGGCCACGCAATTTTCAGCCTCGTCTTGGGTCATGAGTCAACCCCACCAACCCACCAAAGCTTAAAACATCACAGCTACCCCTCGATTCAAAACTTCTCAATCCACCCAAACAACATGGCAACCGCGAAAATTATCTTGCCCGAGGATGGCAAGAACAATGTCTTGATCACCAGCGCCCTTCCCTATGTCAACAATATTCCCCATCTCGGAAATGTCATTGGCAGCGTCCTCAGCGCAGATGTCTACTCGAGATTCAGCAAGTTGCGCGACAGACCAACTCTCTTCATCTGCGGAACAGATGAGTACGGTACAGCGACGGAGGCGAGAGCGCGCGAGACTGGACAGACTCCCAAAGAGCTCTGCGACGAATTTCATGTGAAGCACAAGGCCATTTACGACTGGTTCGAAATTGGGTTCGATTACTTCGGTAGGACAACAACAGAGCAGCAGACGGTTATCGCGCAGGATATCTTCATGAAGCTATACAAAAATGGATATTTGGAGGAGCGGACAACCTTACAGCCATACTGCGAACACCACCATTCTTTCCTCGCAGACCGATTTGTTGAGGGTACCTGTCCGAAATGCCAGTACGACGACGCTCGAGGCGACCAATGCGACAAGTGCGGCAGTCTTCTCGATGCTCTCGAACTCATCAATCCTCGGTGCAAGGTCGATGGCACAACTCCTGTACCAAAGGATACCACACACATATTCATGCGCCTGGACAAAGTCCAGGAGGATGTTGCGAAGTTCTTTGCGCAGTCGAGCGTTGAAGGAGGCTGGTCACCAAACGGTATCAGTATCACAAAGTCATGGCTGGACAAGGGGCTCGAGGGTCGGAGTATCACACGAGACTTGAGCTGGGGCACGCCGGTTCCATTGCCAGGATACGAGAAGAAGGTGTTGTACGTTTGGTTTGATGCTTGTATTGGATACCCCTCAATCACTGCGAATTACACTAAGGATTGGGAGCTTTGGTGGCGCAACCCGGAACAGGTCAAGCTCTACCAGTTTATGGGCAAAGACAACGTTCCTTTCCATACCGTCATCTTCCCAGGCTCTCAACTAGGGACCAAAGACAAATGGACGAAGCTGCACAACATCTCGGTTACCGAATATCTGAATTACGAGCAAGGCAAATTCTCAAAGTCTCGAGGAATTGGAGTCTTTGGTGACGGTGCGAAGGAGACTGGAATTCCGCCATCGGTATGGAGATATTACTTGATCGCGAACCGACCGGAGACTGGTGACACACAGTTCGAGTGGAAGGCTTTCATTGCCGGAAACAACAGCGAGCTTCTCGCAAATGTTGGCAACTTTGTCAATCGTTTGGTCAAGTTCGTCAACGCAAAGCTTGGAGGCGTCATCCCAGAGTTCTCTGCAACATATGAAGATGACTCGTTCGACTTCCCTGGTTTTATCGGAGACGTCAACGCTCTTCTCGCCGAGTACGTCGCCGATATGGAAGCTGTGCACTTGCGATCAGGATTGAAGAAATTCATGGAAATTTCCGCGAAGGGCAATCTCATCCTTGCTGGCCGTCTCGACAATGCCAACTTGGCCAACAGTCCAGAACGAACTCATGCCATCATTGGTCTCGCCCTCAACCTCGCATACCTCCTCGCATCTCTCTCATCCCCATTCATGCCAGCAACTGCAACATCCATCACCGAACAACTCAACGCTCCACTTCTCTCTATCCCAGACAGGTGGTCTCCAGGCGCTCTCCCGGGCGGCCATAAGCTCGGCAAGGCTGCATACCTGTTCGCTCGAATCCCCGAAGAGAAGGAGGCAGAATGGCGTGGAAAGTATGGTGGCACACAAGCTTCTCGACAAGCTGAAGAGGATGCCAAGGCGAAGAAGGCAGCTGACAAGGCGAGAGATAAGGAGCGCAAGAAAGCTAAGGTTCGTATAGCTAGAAGAAGTTTCTTTTCCATATTGTGGAGACGGGTGTTGATGTACTGAGGACGACTACCGAGATTCTTTCGTCTTCTCAGTCAGAAGATCACAATGCTAATTCCCTACCAGAAGGAAGCTGCCAAAGCTGCAGGACCAAGCACAGATCCTCCTAAGGTGACTGCGCCAAAGAAGGAAGCCGAAGGAGCTGTAGAAGCAGAGGCACCAGAACCACCTAAAGAGACTGAACCGTCTAAGGAGACCGAACCAACAAAAGAGACGAAGACAGCAAAGGAGACTGAGGTGACATTGCCTTTGCGGGGTGTGACTGCTGAGGAACAAGCACCACCCCCTTCTGCTGCACCATGAAACAAGTACTGTGGGAATACCGGCGTTAGAGAACTGAAGGGCAGTAAGTGGTAGCGAAACAATTGCAGTAAAACTTCATTTCAACATGGAAATATATCATCTACTCCCTCGTCTCATACATGTGATGTGGTTTTTTGGCTTTCTATTCCACCGTCCATCCCTGCACATTTCCATCCTCACATCGCCAGCCTCATACCTCCGTTTGCACAAACAACCTGTCCAGTGCACCACAAACTATCTGGCGTGCACAACATCCCAATAACACCAGCAATCTCCCCAACATACGCCGGTCTCCCCCCCGCATTCTCAGCATCCTTGACCAAATCCTCATCATCAAGCTCAGGTCTAATCGCACTACCAGGAGTCTGCTGAATAAACGGCCTCAGATTCTTCTTGAATTCCACCGTAGTACCAGCCCACATATCCGTCTTAACCGGACCAGGGTTAACAGCATTGACCGTCGCCCTCTCAGCCAACTCTCTCGCCCACGTTCTCGTCATAGCCTCCAAAGCAGCTTTCGTGCCGCCATAGACACTCTGTCCTATGAAACCCTGAGAACTCGAGACCGAGCTCAGATTCACAATCCGCCCGCTCCGGTCATTTGGAAGGTAAGGTAGAACGGCTTGAATGAGCAGTAGGGGACCGAGAACGTTGATCTTGTACTGCCAGTCGAAGTCGGCGATGGTGCATTCAGGGACCGTGAGGTTTTTGGAGACGCCGGCGTTGTTGATTAGGATGTCGACTTGAAATTTGCCCGTCTTGGGGTGTGAGAAGTGGTTCTTGGCTGTGTTTACTATGTGTGCTGGTCCTGTGGGCAGGCCCATGTCTGCTTCTGGGCGGGGGTTAGCTTGGGATTGATGATGTTGCTGGGAGTGTGAGGATTTGACGAGGAAAGCTCTGAGTGGCATTCTGGAGGTCCACGACTGGACGCCAGATTCGAATGGAAAGTAGACGTGAGGTTTACTTACGAATTACTAGACAAGTAACTCCATATTCGTCCGTGAGAAGAGACGAGAGGTCTGCTGTGGCTTTGCTGGAAGAATCTGAAGTGTAGTTGAGAATCAAATTCGCTCCTTTGGAAGCCAAATTGTGGGCAATTGCTTCTCCAATACCTATTATATGTTAGATATAAGTCCAAATGGGGAAAAATTCAGATACACACCTCTCGAAGCTCCTGTTATGATTGCAAGTTTGCCCTCCAGAATCCGAGAAGTTACCCCGCCTAAAGTCGAGGATCTCGTTCTCTCATGTGTAGGACGTGCTGCGGCCATTTTCAAGTTATTTCAAAGAAATACAAAGACGAAAGAGATACTGGTGAGAATTTGATTAAAGATCTTGAATACTTTGTATATTTTTTGAGTCAAAAGAAAGAGAACTTTGACTTCTCACGAGGACATTTGTAGCGCAACAACCCCACCATGGACTTTAGCAGTGAAAGCGAGCCTGGCCCCCACTTTGATACTAGCGCACCAATCGCAGTCCGCCGACGAATTATTGCTGGGCCTGGAATGGCTTGCTCTATCATCCACAGCCTCGAAGCTCCGACAGGAACACTTCAAGATACCACCACCGCAACCATGGATATCCGACTGCTGCGGTCCTCGGACATACCGCATGTGCAACATGCAAACATCACCAATCTGCCCGAGAAGTGAGTCTATCTCCCTCTTACCGAACACCTCCATGTCATTACAGTCCAGTCTCTTCTCTCACCATTCAAGAAGTGGAAGTAGAAGCTAACAACATACCCAGCTACTTTATGAAGTACTATCTCTACCATGCCCTCTCTTGGCCCCAACTCTCCTACGTCGCCGTCGATGTCTCCCGCCCCCAGAAGTCTCCCTATGACTACCCCCGCATCGTAGGATACGTTCTCGCGAAGATGGAGGAGGACCCCCCCGATGGAGTCCAGCATGGTCACATCACCAGTCTGAGCGTCATGCGCACACACAGACGGTTGGGCATAGCTGAGAAGTTGATGAGGCAATCACGTACGTCTATACTCGCATCGCATCCCCTACGCCGTACAATGTACCTGGGGTAATGGCAACGGGCATTGGGAGATCATTTAGAGTGAAGAAGTCAAGTTAACACATCTGCAGAACGAGCTATGGTCGAAACCTTCCAGGCACAATACGTCTCCCTCCACGTCCGTGTCTCCAACAAAGCTGCTCTCCACCTCTACCGCGATACCCTCGAGTTCCAGATGGAGAAGACGGAAGCCAAGTACTACGCCGATGGCGAGGACGCCTTTAGCATGAAGCTCGATCTGGGAACACTGCGCGAGGAGCTAGTTGATGAGATGGACAAGGAGCTTGATGAGGGAGAGCCTGTGGGCGAGATGGGCAAGGAGAGCGATTTGGTCTTGCTTGATGGCAACAAGGAGGCGCCAAAGGGGGGCAAGAAGCGGAAAGTTAGAGTGGGCCGTGGACTGGGTGTGGGTGATTTGGTGGAGAGAGATGAGAGTCATAAGTAAGATTCGAGGCGCCCGGGGAACTGGTGGGATCTCATGCATATGTGGAGTTCAAAAGGTTTGGGTGCCATAGATCCGCTTCTACAAGATGGTTTTTGTAAATTCTACATGTTGAGGTTTTTGAGTGTGTTTTCATGTGTCCATTTGTTTTGTTCGTCGTTGCTTGCCTCTTTGTCAAGTTAAATTTCTCTCCCAATATCGTTTCTTGCAGAGAATTTCTGCTCATTAGTATTCTGTTGGCACTGCCGTTTCATTCCAAGGACCACTATCCTGACCAGCAGATGCAAACAAAGAGTCTCATTCCTAACAACATGTCTATGAAAGCTACATAGGCAAGGCATATACAGTACCTCGAGCTCACACCGAATGGGACTTCAAGTTGAGCCCACCCTTGAACGCACAACAACTCATGGTGGAGAGACTTTGGCTCCTCCCCAGCAGTATTTTTATGCTTAACTTCAGCCAGCTTTTTCTCCCTCAAGTTCATTGAAGACTTTACTGCTTTTTTCGAATGTTTGATTGGACATTTTAGTGGAGATTGGCAAGATATGAAAGTGGTACAAAACTTGACGGCCATATATTCTACGGCAGCGTCAACTCTAGGTTCAACTGCATTATTCACTGCCTCATTGCCATAAGCACCATGAACTTCCCTTGTTGCTTTGCTTGATTCACAAGTATGCAAGTCAATCACATCCGCTAGAATTGCGCTGCAATCTCACGGCCCCTTCCACTTTGCCAAGGTTATGCAGCTCTTCTGTCTTTTCCTTTGCTCTTGGTTGGACCTTTCCCATAGAAGCGAGTTCCGTTCATGGAAAAAGTATGCAGATATGCCTGGTGGCAGGAATTTTCATTGTATTTTCCCACTATCCATCTACTGATCGGGTTTCCCACCTTTATTTCAGCTGCGGTTCCATGGACAGCTGTTGTTGGAGCACCCACTGGCACATGCTCTGGACAGTGGGTATATATAGCCATGTCTTGGCATACTATTACTCTCCAGTAAATACCCGAAAAGAACCTGAACTTTCTGTAGCCTCTCGTAGTACTAGTACTATACCAATGCGCTTCAGATTTCTACTATGCTCTCACATGGGCTTGCTTTCTCTCATATTGTACCTATCTTTCTTATGGTCCCTCACTTCGTGTTTGCTTTCTATCTCCCTGAGACTATTGACTGTCAACTTCTCTCTCACTGCCAAAGCTGTTTTAAATGCGCTTTAATTTCATATGCCCTCCTTTCTAACAGGTGGCATGTCAACTGACTGATTTACCACTCCTATCGAGGATGGAACTTGATAGCTTGAGAGAATCAATGTTGATAGAAAGCAAGCAATTGCTGCGAGGCATAGCTATTGTCAAGGATTCTTTGGGACTATTGTCTATCATTTTAGCCTGCTGTTGTCTTCTTTATATACTATCCTCTTATCAAGGATTCAATACCTCATTCTGACCAGACACAAGAAAAGTATTGATTTGCTTCAACCAACATTCTCATCAAGCATTTACGTGAATGCGCACAATATCTTTCCTCAATCATCTGATGACTCCATTTACGGGATGTACAAATACTCAGCAGGATATCTGCAATCGGTAAACAGACTCCAAGCTTTCCCATTACAGCTGGCCAATTGTGCCGCTTTCGTCCGTTTTGTTCCTGGTAGCATAGTTCTTTCAGATGATATTTTTTTCTATTACAACGATACCTTTTGGTTCTTTGTGGGATAGTTTTATGCAATATTCCCAAAAAATTCACAGAAACTTATTGAATTTTCGCTGTCACGATACGGTTCACTGTCACCCCAGCACTTTTGTCTGACTTTGGCACTTCATGGCTGTCTTCTGCTATTTGTTCTTGTAGTCTTGGTCTCATGACAGTCAGAGAATGACATCCAACTTCATCCATTGGTACTCTCGCCTAGTACTACCCTAGGAGATAGGATAGACCGAGTTTATAATTTGCATTTAGAGCCACTGGTGACGGCTTCCGTCAGAGAACAGAAAGGGTTAGTGTCGTCTAATTTTCCGTTCTCAGATCCCCACTAGCGATTTTACATCATCTTGTTCCTCTTGAGGAGCCTTTCAACATCCTATCAACAGTCGATTTCCCTGGATAATTCACCCCGCCTGTCATGGAAGGCCACAAACCTGGCAGTCCAAATACACTTTATTGCCGAGCACAGGTCAGCTCGATTTTTGTTTCCCAACTTTGAGAAGAGGAGCGGTTCGGTACATATAAATCTAAGCTGGAAATCGCTTCATCCCTTCTTCAATCGACCCTTTGACGCTGGATGCGAAGGGCATTTCAAATTTACTACAGAATGGAAGCGTGACTACGGTCCAGCTGGTCGAGGAATATCTTCATCGCATCGCATTAGATAATGTCGAAGGACTTGGCTTGTGACCGATTTTGAGCCTGACCTCTCGCGACCTGGTATTGAGAGAGGCGCGCCAACTTGACGAAGAGCGCCAACATGGCGCCCTTCGAAGCGTTTTGCACGGTGTTCCCATCCTGGCATAGGTATTGCCCTGCAATGTATTTCCACTGTGAGGTTTCAGGCTGATGTTTCTTACCTTCACAGGGGAACATGGCTACAAAAGCTAAATCAGGCATGCCAACCTCAGCAGGTGCTTACGCCCTGCAAAATTTGAGTGCAACCAGCGATGCTTTCCTGATAGCGAAAGCTCGTAAAGCTGGACAACTTTTGATGGGAAAGGCGAATCTAGGAGTGCGTTTTCAACAGCTGCTGCTTCTTTCGATACTGACCTCTGCATAGGAGTTTGGCGGATTCAAGTGGGGCTATTCCATGAACATCCATGTATTGAAACTAACCTGTAGTCAGAGACAATGTCAGCCCATCATGGTCCAGCCTGGGTGGAGAAACCCTCTCTCCCTATGATTGCCAGGTTCGTGATCGTGACATGCTGCTGGTGATATCAGTCCACTGACAACCACAGCATTCATGCGGTTCATCAGGATTTCCCGTTGTCGCCGTGGCAGCTGGATTTACACCTGTAGCACTAGGTACTGAGACCTAAGGCTCTATTAGCTGTCCCGCGTCGTTCACTGCTCTGTATGGCTTCAAAACCTCCACTGGGTTGCTGTCACGAGCCGGCATATTACCGTCTCCCACTTCCTTCGACTCCCCTGGCGTGTTTGCCAAATCAGCATGGGATATAGCCAGTATGTTGAGCATCGTGTCGGGTCCAGACGTTAACGACCCAGCCACGCTCGAGGGAGCTCCCTATGCCAAAAATTTCTTGCCAAATCTAACTCGATCGTGGTCAGACTTCCGCATCGGGATAGTCGAACGGCTATGGTTTTGGGAAATTAACGACGGGTTCAGTGGCGATCAAGAAGAGCGAGACGAGGAAGAAAAGGTAAAGTGAGTTTCTTATTGAGTTGACAAAATTTATAGACATTTTTCGATCTAGATGTTTGCTGTTGGTCTTGCGGCCATGAATGTGATGGCTGAGCTAGGTGCTGTCATTGTTGACAATGTTCGCATGCCAAGTGCGGACTTTTCGAACACTGAGGTTCCGTCACTCATGGGAAGAATCATTCGTAAGACTTCACATCCCACGGCTTTGATTGTATCAGGCTGATATTCAGTCGCCAGGGCACGAGATGAAGCCCGGAACGGAGAAGTTCCTGCAATCTTTGTCTGGCACCAACATCAAGACCCTTGCCGACTTGGTCAAGTGGAACCAAGAACACCCAGACTTGGCCGGTTCTAAAAGTAAGCCCATTTTAGTAATCCCCATGCTTTCCCCATCCATTGCTGTTGAACCTAAGAAACCTAATTATTTTTTCCTTCAGAATATCCAGGGCAGAAATACTTAGAACGTGCCCCGAGGGAAACCATGTCCGACGAAGAATACGAAGCCGCGCTCGCCCGAGCCCACAAACTCGGCGTGGAAGAAGGCCTACAACACGTCTTTGAATAATACGACCTAGACGCCATCGTCGCTCCAGCATGGACTTAAATGAGCATCTACGCAGCCTGGTCTGGTGAGTCCCCTACTTGGAAAGCAGCTGTCTGTGGTCTTTAGTCATATAACTAACTCAAATGTCCCAGGATCCCCAACGGCAAAAGTCCCGCTCGGCCAGTACAAGAATAAGAAGCCCTACGGCTTAGGTTTCGTCGGCCGTCGATTCGGTGACGAGCAACTGCTGCAGATCATGAATCTGTACGAAATGACGTTCCCACCACGCTTGGCGCTGAAGAAGATGCACTGGAAGCGATGGGAAAATTTGCTGCCTGCGGCGTTGACTTGTCAATAATATTACCTTGAAATCATTTAATCAGCTATAACAATGGCATTTTAGATAGGCTGTTTTGACCAACATGAGAGGTGCCAGTGAGCCTAATCAAGGAGTTAAGAGAAGCGTGGATCTCTGATCTTCCATTCTCATAAACTAATAAAATTCATTCAACGCTGTCCAGTGATACGTCTCCAATTTCATCAGATACTCATACAATACCGCAACTCCACTCCAGCAACACAAAAATCCAATTCAGGAAAATTGGGAAAAACTACAGCGACACATCCAAGAAAACATGACAATAATAATTCAAGACATACTCTCACTGCCAATCTTCCCCTTCACCATCAAGGCCATAACCTTCCATAAACTTCCCGACATCCTCCGCCAGTAATTTTTAAAAAAAAAAAAAAACACACCGAAAGCCCTCAAAAGCCTCTCCCTCGTCAAAACCCTTACTGGTACGACCCACGCCAAGCATGAGCAAACTTGTCAACAACCAGCAGACCCACCCCCCCCCACCCCCCAAAAAAAGGTCATGAACTTCCACACAATTATCTTTCAACTTTCGTAGAGAAGTACAGTACGAGTTGTGATGGATGGAAGATCTGAACTATAAATAACAAATACAACTAACTACCACAGCCAACACAAACCCAAGTATAAAAACCTCCCTTCCACCTCCCACCTCACACCTCTCACGTCTCAAAGACAAGAGTAAATCATCCCATCCTTCACTCAGCTCACTCAGAACCGAATCACATGCCAGGGACAAGGGGAGCACATTTCTTCATGGATGGTAGATGGCAGATGGTGGTTTATTGACCTATCAGAACTTTCAAACCTTAACCTTGTTTGTTGGCGTGCAGGTAGGAGAGGAAGGGAATCTTTATTGTGCGCTGCGGGACGAGATGTTGGCTTGCTTGTATACTTACACAAACGTGCAAACACACACCAGTCAGTTGAAAAAGACAGCTTTGATCTCTTCAGATGTCCGGCATGAACTTGGAGGTTATGGAAACTTTCCAGCAAAGTGATATAACTTAACAGAAAATACAAGGAAAATACAAGGCGGAACCAAACGATGCTTTAAAATATTGATTCATAAACCATTGATGTCCAGGGCAAGTAACTAGCACATCGCCACGTCACTGCCTGATTGGAGTTGAGTTGATACACAGTCGATTATGACTACCCTTCTATCTTTCCTTCCTTCCGTCCATCCATTACCGAATCCCAAGCCAGCGAAAGTTATGCATTTACTCGAATGGGTTGGTGTGCGTGCCCCACCATGTGAGGAAAAGTGAAAGACCAACTGTCTCGAAAACTGGTCACGTGTTAGGTTGTGTATCACGGGAAGTAGCGGATGACTTACTGCGAGCAACGGCGCCAACAGCAACAGTATCAAGAGGACGCTTCTCAGTGAAGATTTGGGCGATGAACTGAAAGAAGTTAGTATGTATTCCTTAAGAGACTGGTTGATTGAGGCATTTGCCAGGGTTCTCCATTTCAAAGTAGACATACCGAAGGAGCGGAGCTGGCCATGAAGATCAAAGATCCCAAGTAGGCGGCACCCTTGTATGAGAGAGTACCAGTGGCATTGATCAGAGCACCAACACCATATGATTGAATGGCGCTACCAACGAGGGAGGTTCCATAAGCGGCAGCAGCAGAAGCGGCCTCCTTTGACTTGACAAACTCCTCCTTCGAGTTGGCAGCTTGGGCGCGGTGGTAGGTGTCACCGAAGACTGGGCCGAGGACAGCGAGGGAGGCAGCGTGGTTGAAGATGGTGCCGAGGGCAATAGCGGATGGCTTGACGGGTGGGAGATCTGTGCGGGGAAGAGGTTAGTCTGGAGCATCAAGATGGTGACGATAACAGAGCATGGTTGAGCTGGGAGAAACTGAATGTTGAGTTGAGATCCAGCTGAGGATGGATGTAGAGTTCATCCAAAGATCGGGTTCCAATTGAAGCTTCCAACACAGTCCCCGTGAAGCCAGCAAGAAAAAAACAATGGATGTCGTCACCGCTTCTAGCTCAAGGAAAGGAAAGGAGGCAAATACGTACAGTGGAGAGACATTATGGGCAGAGTGTGTGGTTGGCTGAACAGGTTGATTGGAGATTCTTCGAGTACTTGGATTGATGCCACGGTGGAGGTGTTGATGGGAAGAAGAAGTATTGAAGGAAAGGGAAGAAGTGCAGCAGACAAAGGGTTTTAAGGATGAGGGGAGGAGAGGGCAGGCACGGCCTAGCTAGGGTGGGTGGATGAGGGTGAGGGTGAGTTCCGTAAAGGGCAGGCTGGGTGATTGGCTGGGTTGCCTGAGTTGGCTGGATCGAGGGGTATGACGTGACTGTCAGGAGGAGAGCCTGTGCTGGCTGGGAGGAGAGAGCTGGGCCAGGACCGCGACTGATTGGGCTTAATCCGGCTCGGATTGGTTTGGTCTGGACTGGTGGTGCTTTGCGCCGATTTCATTTCATTCTTTCATGCCATTTCCAAGGCAGAGCAAGGATCACAAGCAAGTGCTTTTGCCATGCCATGCAGATGCAGGTCTCATCATCGGAGGCGGGAGGAGAGCATCTCCCGATCTGGAGCAGCTTCCAAGCTTGAAGACCGAGGTTGTTAGGAATATTTCCATTCACTCATTCCATCTTTCCATGATGACGTCGATGTCTCCATTCAGAGATCAGGTCAAGGACTCCAAGTAAGAATCTTTTGTTTTGTTGAGCCACAATGCAGCTTCCGCGCCGGACTTCATTTCTTTTCATTCCAACCTGGAAGACTTCCGCCATGATTGATCGTCGTCAACTCCAGCTGGCCCACTCCACTCCACCTTGCCCTTTGTGGGGTAATGCCAAGCATTTAGGAGCTCTTACATCATTGTGGCTGAAGTCCATGAATTGGCCATTAGTAAGCAGATCCGAACCGAAATGAGACTACTCGGCCACGTGATTGATTCTTCAACCTCCTTTCTCGATCGGGTTACCTCGTCAACCCTCAGCCTCGTCGCTCTCTCTCTCTTTCTCTCTCTCTCGTCGATCTAGCTAGCCAGCCAGCCCATGCAAAGGCTTCGTGTTCCAAGGTGCGTATCGATCGCCCCTATTCATTCTGAGCTGGTGGTGGCTTCGGTCGCTTCGAAGTTCAGCCTCACGTTCCCCGATCCACGACTTCCATTCCATGGTACGCCGGCTGCTTGCATCGGGAAAGCTAACTAACCCCAGTAACTAAATCAATTCACTTGTACCTTCCAGGATTCCATCCTGAAAAGTATGGCTTGTTGATTAATATTCATGGCCAGGGAAGAAGAACGTATCAAGTTGAATCGGCCAACGCATATGCTCGGAAGAAGGCGGAATTTCTGCACCCTGAATTCATTCATGTAAGCCTCAACATCAACATCTCGGACGACGAACTTATACTCCCAAGTGCATTCCTTCTTGTAGCCACTGTTATCGTAGCTTTCATGGTCATGATGGGGGAATCGCCTACCCCCTCAGAAGAATACACCAAATACACCACAGTCACGGGGTACTTTCTCCAAGATGATGACGCTACGGATCCCAAGACTTTCGATTTCGTGGGTCTCCATGAATGACATACTTTGTTCAAGACCTAATATATTCTAGACAACTTCTAACTTCGGGTTGAAAGTCCGAAGCTATCCTGCAGATGCAGATCTGAGTGCCAACAGCAAATTGACACAATGGCAACGTTTCGCTCGTGAAGTCTCGAAATTGAATCACGACAGCAGCTCCAAAGTCACTTACAAACTCCTCTATCGTAAGATTCCCGTCCTCATCTCAGACACCTGTTAACACATCCAGTTGGTCGCCATGGTGAAGGATATCACAATGTAGCTGAAGCCTTCTACGGCACTGAAGCATGGGATGTCCGTACTCCTCAGCCCTCTTCTCGCGCATTCTAACATGAACAGTGCTACTGGTCTCTCCAAGATGGCAACGAAACCAGCACCTGGGTTGACGCCCTCCTCACCCCCGTCGGGGAAGGGCAAGCCCAAAAAGCCAACTCATTCTGGCGCACTCAGATCAAAGACCAGAAAATGCCTACCCCAGAAACCTACTACACAAGTCCACTCCTTCGCTGCATGGCTACAGCCAGCATAACATTCTCCGGACTCGATCTCCCAAAAGACCATCCTTTCATCCCGACGATCAAGGAATCGATCAGAGAAGTCATCGGTGTGCATACATGCGACAGGAGGAGTAGCAAGTCGATCATTCATGGTCACTATCCGGATTGGCCTTTCGAAGAGGGTTTTGCGGAGGAAGATCCGCTGTGGAGTGCAACGCTCAGAGAAACGAATGAGGCGATTGACCAGAGGACATTGAGTGCTGTTGAGGACTTGTTCGCTACGGATAAGAGTACCTATATCAGTATTTCTGCACATTCGGGACAGATAGCTTCGATGTTGAGAGGTGAGTGATCAATATCGAAAATTGATCATTGAGAGACGAAGAGCTAATTCTAGATAGTTCTTGACCACAGAGTTTTTGGGCTTGGAACGGGACAGGCTATTCCTGTACTCGTCAAGGCAGAAAGAGTCCCTGGCTTTGTACCTCCTAAGGAAGATGCTCCATGGGAGACTGTGTCGACTTGTTCCAAACCCCCACCAGCTCCTACAGCATGAGGGTGACGATACCTGCAGGGGATTAGAGATGTCGATAAGCACAATCTTGAGAGTGGACATAGACCATAGATTACAAATTCTCGAAACATATCTCGGATTTCTTCCCAATTCGCTCATGTTCATTCGTACCAGAAAGTTGCCAGTCTGATCTAAAATACATTGGAAAGGAATGTGAGAATTGAGCTCCTAGCAGCAATGAGTCGAACTAATTATAGTACATCATTGGTGGGAATATTGCTTGCTGTCTATTGGATCGGCTAGAGGAACAGGACTGCAGCAACTCCGCAGGTACTGCATCAACTCGCATGGCAGGCAAAACTCGGTAAAGGTTGTTGCGAAAAATCTGCGACCAAGTCTACAATTGCCTTTGTAGCTGTTCATACCTAGTCGAGTTCTGTTCCTCCGGAGAATTGACCAATTATGAACAATCAATGCCGGTGCGGGGGCGGGGTAACAGGGGAGTTCGGAGCACCATCACGAGTTCGGGGGAAAAGCTTATTATCAGGTACAAGGTTAATTATATCCCTGTTCTATTTAGAAGGCGACAATTAACAAGCGCACCATACGAAGCAGTACTTGAGAGAGAATGATCAGTAATAGTGTCGACGAAATCGACTATTCAATGTTCAAACCCTCACTTCCGCTGCCTACACTCGACCGGATATGACTTACCTTACTTCTTCAACTCTGCACCAAGCAAGCCAAGCTCTATTCAAAGCGACTTAGTGCCCGAATGCGCAAGATTCCGAAAGATTTGGCTCATTAGGCAAGTGCTTAGAGTAGCAATTGCACATCTTGTCTCTTGCCATATTCGGTAGGCATTTTCCGCTTCTAGGAATATAAAAGGAGAGGACTTCACCCCTCGTCACCTTGTTCCTTTCAATCACCACCAATCCTTCCTATCTACAAGACAGTTGCTCCGCAATTGCTACAACATGTTGCTCAATCTCAAATCACTGTCTGTTCTAGGAGCAATCCTCATCCAAGTTTTATCCACCTCAGCAGCCAGTGTTGCGAAACGGGCTCCCCAACCATGGAGTAACTACGTCCGAAACGGCGTTTTCTATCCCTCCCAAGAAGCCACCAGCTGGCGCACACTCTACGCACGAACTCTCCAACTCCCGGACCACTCCCTCCTCCTAACCTGGGAAGACTACGACCCCACTGTCACGCAAACCTACTGGCCCATCTACAAATCCCTCGACGGCGGCGCGACCTTCTCGAACTTCTCACGCGTCCACGACCAAGTCAACGGCTGGGGCGCCTGGTACCAACCCTTCCTCTTCACCCTCCCCAAGGCCTTTGGCGGCTACCCAGCAGGAACCATCCTCCTCGCCGGCGTGTCCACGCCCCGGAACCTGAGCGAGGCATACATTGACCTCTACGCCAGCCCAGACCAAGGGCTGACATGGAAATTCCTAAGCCACATAGTCTACGGTCCCGGCCCCGAAACAATCACAAACGGCAACAAAGCCGTGTGGGAGCCCTTCCTAATGCTCTACAACAACCAACTCATCTGCTTCTACTCGACACAAGCAGACCCCTCTCACGCCCAGAAACTCGCGCACAAAACAACCACCAATCTCAAGACCTGGAGTACCGAAATCAACGACGTCGCAGCAGCGGATTACAATCAACGCCCTGGCATGGCGACGGTTGCTTACAGTCCTAAATCAGGTAAATACGTTATGACATTCGAGAACTGCGGCGATCCCGTCACGGCCGGATGTCCCGTACATTTCAAGACCTCATCCTCACCACTGACCTTCCTAACCGCTCAATCCAACCCACTCATCCCATCTAACGGTGGGTCATCACCGAACGGAAGTCCTTATATTATCTGGACACCCTCTCCCTCGGCCACGGATGGATCTGGGATATTCATAGCGTCCGGCGACTCAGCGGAGTCGGTCTTCGTTAATACCGATGCCGCTGATGCTGCGGGATGGAAGGCTGTGGATGTCGGGCAGTGGTCGGCCTATTCGCGGTCTTTGAGGGTCGTGAGTACGCCAGCGGGTAGTGTGGCTGGGGGAAAGAAGAAGCTGTTTATTGCTAATGGGGGGAATATTGGATGTGCAGGTAGTTGCTATAATTATGTTGCGGATGCACTGGTTGATATTCCTTCGTATTAAATGGGGCGGGGAGGGATTGGGGAGTATCTAGAGTGGTGGAGATGATGGGGTGGCGTGAGATTATTGTATGGAATATAGTCTGCTATGAATAAGATAGATTAGCTTGAAGCAGGTTTGTGTTGTAGGAACAGTTGGGTGAGTTGAAACCAGCCTGCTATAATCCATTTTGTTGTTGAAGCGAATGCGAATCTACTAGTAGGTAGGCGATGTACGTATACCTTAGGTAGGGATAACTTTTCAAGGGGATGGATGGATAGATGGAGGGATGGCAGCTCGTTTAATTTATTTATTCCAAAGCCAGCTACAGTCACCGTTAACTGATCTTAACCTGGTTGCCCAAAGCACACCAAAACTCACCAAAACACACCTAGCGGTATTTAAAGTTTAAATCTTATTTTACACTTATTAAATGGAGTATTAAGTATACTTTTATTAGTTCAGAATTTTTTTATTCGTTATGTAAAGAGAAATTTCGTAAGATAAAGAATATTGGAGAGAGGAAAGCTCAGAAGCTCAGAAGCTCAGAGCGCTCTCTTAATGAGAGGCTGACTAATTAAGACTAAGCCCGATGCGGCATAGCCAGTACATACGTGACGACAGGTCATCACAACTTTACTCACAAAATATAGCTCAAAAATATGCTATACTTAGACTTACTGAAATCTTATATTCCTAACTTTTAATTAAAAATCGTAATAATACAAAAGCTTAGAATTATTAAAAAGATTATATTGCTTAAAGGAATATTAATTTAAATAATTGTAGCTTATTTTAGAGAGAGTGGAAAAGGTAGCGTTTTGGTGTGATTCGGGTAAAAAGTTAATATCAGTTTCCTGGTACTGTACCTACCAAACGATCCATTCATTGTTTTTTCAAGCTCTCGAAGGAGTGCTGGGAATCATACTATACATAAGGCAGTTTGTTGTCGAACGTTCCAGGTAATTCAGGAGATTCAAATATAACATCTAAGGCCATGAGTTGTTGGGTGATTTGAGGTGGACATCAAGCTGCATGCATGCATTGTGGAAGTCCACATGCAGTAATTGCTGAATTATAAGTTGACCGTGAAAAATGTAGAAGATAGCAAATCTGGAGCTGGAGCAAGACCTGAACGCTATTGTTCCAATCCCGTCATAATTTGGTCGTTCTTTGAGTACTTTGAATGCAACGGTGAATTTCTGAACGCAATTCAGGCCTATGTCAGGTTAGGCTTGGCTGGGCTAACCTCGAAGTAGTTAAAGCCATACATTGACCACGCTTACCGAGACCACCCCCCATAGGTGCTAACCTCGAGTACTTCTTCCACGACTTTTTCTCACAGCACCGCGTCTTCTCTTCTCGAATCACAACATCTTCGAGACAAGGATTAAATTGAGCCGGAGATGTCTAGTTCGAGCCCAAATCACGCTTTCCTGCTTCGCCCAATCGGCGCTGGCGTTCCCAGTATGACTTCCTCGACATTCTCTGCCACCAGGACTACCTATGTCGAAACCAACCCCGGATCTCCTCTCGCGCCTTTCGATCAACCTCCACCATACGAATCACAACAATCATATCTCACTCGATTACAATTCGTCAACAAGTCGTTCCCCCATCTCCGAGCACTCGACTCCTCCTCCTTCGTCAATGCCCAAGTCAACGGTGGCACTCGTTCACTCCGGCGACACTTCTACTGGGAGTCGCGTCGAAAGTTTCTGATTTCGTCAAGGCAGCGGCTCTCAAGCAGATCGAGCAGTCATCAAACGTTGACCTGCGCGGCTCCATCACTTCATTCTTCAAATGGATGGGCAGCTTTCTCACTAAGGGCATGTACATCTCCTGTGGAATCGTCGCTGCCACTTTCATCAGCTGCCATTTCACCAAATCCTGGACCGGCTTCCTCCTCGAGTTGGCAAAGATAATCTTAAAGTGATACCCAAAAAAACCAAAGTATGTTCAAAAGTCACGATGGCTATAGGTCCTTTACTTATTACTAACACGTTATCCAAGGGTGGCCAATCATTTCCGAACTTTTCGCAACTCGACTGTTGTCTCTTTTTCTCGATCAGAACTTTTGGCAGATGGTAGATGGGTTACGAAGAAACTTTGGAGGGTCGACAACTAGAATTCCCGTTGGGATATCGGCGTTTAGCTTTTTTAGCTTAGGCTTAATATTGGAAGCACAACTCAACGTGTGATTTTGGAGTACCTATTTTTCACTTCAGCGGGAGTTCTTGAAATTAGTGAGATACCCTAGATCACCGGCGTCTTCAGGTTACTTTAGTAGAAGTGGATGAACGTATTGCATTTCTTCCCTTCCAGTCTCCGTATCAGAGTTGTTCCTTTTTGATTGAGTTCTTGATATTGTGCCTTACTACCGCATTTTTGAAACAAACTCCAGCCATTTTGATACGCAAACACTTCTTCCAGTCCTAGGGGTAGGTATACGACCCGCGTTTTGCCGTTGGCAAAGAGGTCTTGTTCTCCCTTGAACTTCTTTGTTTTCTTCATGTTAAGTCTATGAGTTATTTGAATAGCCACCGGCAACGTACTCCCATATACTGCTAGGAATTCTCACTTATGCTGGCGTCGTTATGGAAGGGATTTGGGAAACTCAAAGTTGCGGCCAGGTGTATACTAAAAGTGTAACTACTACAACCGAAAAGAGAAAAATCGTTTGATAAACAGACACCGATAGATCGTAAGAGTCCAGCTCTCTTTACCCAACAAAACCCCAGAAAATGCAGCTGAAAACCCACCTCAACCCCCAGAATTCATGATCGAGTTCATCATCCAAATCCAAATCCAATCCAATCCATTCATCACCCAAAATACTTCCTAACCTCCCCTAATCATCACAAAACCCCACAACCTCCAACGGCCAAACCAAACACCTCCCCCAAACACCCCAATCAACCTCCCTCTTAACCGCAAGAACGATATCCCTCCCCCACCCCCTCATCCACAGGTCCCTCCTCAGCGAATGCAGCAGCACGCCGTAATGCGCGAGCACCACCAGCGCCATAGGGCTCTTCCTCCGCATCTCATCCATCACATCCTCTTTCAACATGATCGGGCACGGCAGCACCACCATCTTGGCGTTCGGGCGCTCGCGCGCGCGCAGGAATCCACAGCGGAGGTCTTTGATGGCGGAGTGGTAGGAAGCACGGAGGTGAGCGTCGAAGGTGCTGAGGTTGTTTTGCGTGGTGAGGATTGTGAGGGCTTCTTCTATGGCGGGGGCGAGTGGGAGGGGTGCGCGTGCGTGTGCACTGTTCAAGCTCCCTGGCGATGAAGAAGAAGACGGAGACGACGACGACGATGATGATGAGTATGCGGGATTCGTGCGCAGGAATGGCGCGAACTCGCTCTCGAGGAGCCAGTGATTGCCTTTCTCGATGATGATAGCTATACCTCCCAAAAGAGTGAAGAGGTCTATGATCTCGATCAGAGGGTCGTTTATTTGATCTGCCAGCGCGGAGATGGATAGATTCCGTGATCCGAAAGCGTAGACGGGGACTAAGCAGGCGAATGCGAAGAGGGCTGTTACGTTCTCGGATGTGATGTTGAGGAGATGTCGTCGGAAGCTTTCGAGGCCGGTGGTGTGGTGGTGGAGAGCTACTTTGCTGTGAAGCGCTGATGGGTAGAGGAGGCCTAGGTGGAGAGCTGAGACGGAGAAGACGCCTGAGAGGAGGAAGTCGTGCTTGAATGCTAGTGCTGGCACGACGTCTCGCCATATAGGCACGCAGTCTGGGGAGTCCGAGATGCTTTTTGATGTTGAGGCTCCGTAGTTGTAAATCAGTCGGAGGCTGTCTTGCCCATCGTCCTGTAGGACGTAGGCAGCTGATAGATTGGTGCTCACTGGACCCTTGCGACAGAAAATGGATTCGTAGTCAGGTGCCTTTGGGGATTCTTGCACTGTGACGATGGACCTGTTGCGCTCAAACTCAAATGGGGGGATAGAAGGGGCAGCGGTTGGGATGCCACTGAATGAGCAAAGCTCTCCTCGTTTCATGCATTTAGCGCTTGTCAGGACTTAGCATGTGTACTTTTCAATTTTCCAAGATCAGGTCAACTGATCCCAGATCCCAGATCATGGAGGATTTAGAGCGAGAAAACACATACCATCTTGGTTTCCCTTCATCGCACTGTTTCGACAATCAGCTATGCTCTCTTTTGATGTACTGAATAAGATAGGTGATCACCTTGGTTTTTCTTCTTTTACATTGGACACATCCATTCCTGGTCTTGGAATGGAATCGCCGGGACGCCATGCTCTGTCAACACAATACAGTACTTGCGCCCCAGTCTAGCTCGTACTAGCGGCGTGAAATGGTCCAGATTCAGTGTAGTCCGACCACACTTCCTAGACAGATCCTGACATGAGATAGAGATGATGTGCGATGGTCGTTGCCTCATGCGGCACATTCGTAACATCCATTCAATTGAGCCTATTGATGCCCATGCATGTTTGATCACCTGACCCGACAGGTCGCTTCGTTTGTAAACATCCCGTTTCGATTTTTGAAGTACTGTACATTTATTATACAAGGTTCTTCATATACAGTATGAGATATCAATTCGAGCCACTGAGTCTGCGGACGATCTCAAGGCTTTTCCCGTACTCTGTATGATCCTCGCCAAAGCAGTCTTTGTCGAGCTGCTTTGCGAGCGCCGCACATTTTAAAGCCTCTTTCGGCCTGTTAAGAGCTGTATTTATGTTGACAGCTTCCATGTACCTATTAATTCAGATTAGAAGATATGCCTGTACCAATTAGGTGGAAACTTACATGCTCGACAACTCCTTGCCCGCAATCCCTTCGCCCTCGTACAGTTCGATATACGCCATGATCGTTTCCAACTCAGCCTCTTTATCCGAAACATCCCCAACCATAGGCCTCTCCACAAAAGCTTTCAACAACTCTCCCATCGCTATCCGCTTCTCCTCGCCATCCTTTCCCCTCTTCCCACTCATATCGCACGCCGGACACGCACATTCGAATCCATACCCCCTACTCAACTTCTCCACCCTCACATCCCTCAACTGTCCGCTCTCCAGCAGATAATTCAAGCTAACCTCCTCATCTGCCTCGATATCCCGCGTGGCATGGACGTTGAACCTCCCCAGCGCCTCATGGAAATTCCCCTGCGCGTTCGGCAGACACGAATGGTTGATCCTCGCTATCTTGGGGAACAGCGCAATCCCCAGCTTCGAGCCGATGCTGAAGGAGTTGCTGCGAAAGATACTAACCACCTCCACGTGATCCGATATCGAATTCCTCTTATTCGCCGGGGCGAACGATGTCTTCCCCTGGAGAGCACGTAGGAGGGTCGATACGGTAGTTTTGGCAGTGTGGACAAGCGCTACAGACCATCTCATGAGATCCAGCTCTCTGGTTCGAAACGAGCTCAATGCCATGAGCGCATCTCGATCGTGGCTGCTGAGAAGCTTGACGGCAGGGTAGAGACTGCTCACATTGTCGGATTGGATAGTCAGGAGTGGCCGTTCGGAAAATATCCGTGTCCCCCGTGGGATGACTTTCTTTGCGAAGACGCCTAAGCCTTTGGCTCCTGCGGTGCGGATATCGATCATTGAAGGAGTGAGGATGTCGTGTGCTCTGTTTCCCCTTTCATAGTACTAGCCGAGGTGGTACTGAGAAATGACGGAGATTGCGGAGGTTTTCGCCGGGGCCGCGATGCGAGGGAAAGTTGAGATTTTGAGATTTTCATGGTTTCGAGGGGTTGAAATTTGTGGGAAGTTTTGCTCCGCTGTTCGGTCAATATTATGGTATTTTGTATTGATGGAAAGAAGTTTTACGATGTAAACAAAAAGGGATAGAGGAGAAGTCGCTCCTGCCTAAGGCTTGAATAGGGGTCCAAGAAGAATTGATTTGATTGGTCTGGCTCGCCTCGGTAAACATCACCCCCGCCTCAAACCTCTCATATTGCACTCAAGCAAACACCACAAGTCAGAATTAGAAGGGCAGTAACTAAACAGCAGTATTCTTCGTTAACAACAATCGGTTTTCTGATCTGCACAATTCACGTACATCTTTTGATTCCAAGCACGTAAGCCCGGTATCGGATTCGGTCAAACTATTAGCAACAGTTACCCCACTTTCGGTGACTCTGAGCTCTTTGAGGTTCAAGTACTGGTCAGTCAATAAAACAAAAAAATAACAGAGTCCATCACATCGGAGTGACTCTCCTCTCAACTTCCTCTTCACTCCTCAGCCAACAACCCTAACTCTCTGAATAATCAAACCCAATACAACAATGGGAGCCTTCTACGAAACCATCCCCAAAAGCCTCATAACCTGGATCCTCGAGCAAAAGGTCTTCTGGATAGCATCCGCACCCCTCTCAGCATCAGGCCACATCAACGTCTCCCCAAAAGGCGGGCAGTATTTCGGGATCGTCGACGCCCAGACATTCTGGTACGTCGACCTCACAGGCTCCGGTGTAGAAACGCTCTCGCACCTCCAAGAACCGGGAAATGGACGGATCACCGTGCTCTTCAACGCCTTTGAAGGCGCGCCAAAGATCGTGAGATTGTGGGGCTGGGGCGAGGTGCTGGAGTACGGGACGGAGAAGTATGTCGATTTCGTGAAGAAGAACGAGGTTAAGACTATTGCGGGCACTAGGGCGGTTGTCGTCGTGCATATCCATCAGGTCGGGAGTTCGTGTGGGTTTAGTATGCCGTATTATGATTTCAAGGATTTCAGACCGACGTTAAATGAGTTCTTTGAGAAGAGGGTTGCTGCTGAGGAAGCGGGGAATAAGAAGGATGGGATTGAAAAGTAAGTCTCTTCCTTCCACTTCCCCTCGTTCTGTTCGTTTTATCTAATGATGAAGAGCATTGAAGAAAATGGACTTGTGGGATTTGATATGAACTGTGTGCTAACAGAGATGCAGCTATTGGGCATTCAAGAACTCGGAAAGCATGGATGGTCTCCCAGGCATGCGTCGTGCTGTTGAGACCAGCAAGAAAGAGAACATCAAGCCGATCAAGAAGATGGTGGGTCCGTATGCACTTGACGTTAGACCGCGTCGTAATTCTACCCGTGAGAATATCTCGCAGGTTGGCATCGTGCTGGTGGCATTTTGTTTAGGCCTTGCTGCGCAGTATGGTTGGCGGTATCTCAATCCGCAGACACAGACGCAGACTTGTAAGGTTTGAGAGGGGTGGTGTTTGATTGAGCATGGAGCATTGCTATGGTGACTTGAAGGCGTAAATTTCTTTTTCAGGCAGTTTCACGATTTTACTTCGTTGGCTAGGGCATGAGGAGGACCTACCGTGGACGCGTTGGATTGAACCAGCATCTGATCATTTCGGGTCTGAGAAGCGTGTAGGCATAGCTAAAACATGCGACTACGGCTCGAGCATCACTCAAAAATTTCTGGCTCAGGAAACAATATTAACCTTGACTTCATAATTCGTCTCCCTCCCTGGGGCTTAATCGTAGCACGGCTCTAGGATTTAAACGGAGAAAGTCAACGCCCCAATTGTGGAGACAGTTTTGAAAATTAGCGAGCTGCTTCAGGGGAAGCGAGGAACGAGAAACGAGAAACAGCAAACCCAACAGCAAGTAGCAGTGTGAAAGTGACTATTGAGCACGGTGGCAGACTCCAATGCTCAGCACAAGGCGCTTCTTCTTCGAATTCGATCTTGGACACCAACAAATAAAAGAGCGAGAAGAGTGCCCGAGAGTTTCTACTGACAGCAGGCGGCTCAATCTTCCTAAAATTGAAGTAAGTCCGGAAGCCGGGGGGTTTGATAGATTCAAAAACAACATATGGTTATCAAACCAATCACTAGATGTCATTCCTCGGAAGTGATTCGTTTAGAATTTCCACTGTGAGTTGCTAAGCGCCGGACGATGCATACGCATACCCAGGTAGGTCATGATTTACTCCGATGCATGGGAAATGTGCGGAGAAAGATATTAAATATTTCCTATAAAACACTCGGGTGGGGTATGCCCTAATCAACTCAATTTGAACCTTGGGCAGTCTCCTTGAAATAATGAGATACTGAAGCGTTGTGAGCCACACATTGACCCCGGTACCACCTTCACCGTACAGGATTTCAAAATGTCTGGTGCCTGGGGCGCCAAGTCTCAAAGAGCATGGAGCTGTGAGAGAATCACCAGTGGAGAATTGTCATATCCTCCCCTCCATTCCTTTAGTGACTCCTCCCAAAAGGCTGGAAGGTCATCAGCAGTTCGAACAGCCACAAGAATATGGGATTCCGGCTCCATAGTAGGCTACTTTTGTGTGCGCCGTATATCTTAATCACTTTCGGCATGGCTCATATCGGCGGCGTATCTACTGTTGACTATCCCATCGGCATTCATTTCGGCCACATAGAACTTTATGATTATTCACTTCCTCAGCTACGCTCAGTAGTCGTAAGATTTCTGACCGTAACGTCCTCTGGATCGTGTATCTGACCACTCGCAAATAATATAGGTGTTCAGCGTACTATGACTCCGGGTCTAAGATACAGATCGTCACTAGTATCCATAGCAGTCCCAGTTGGCAGGAATATTTTCTCACAAAGATGAAAGATCCTCGAAATCATGCGTAAAAGAGACCACTCCTTCAACTCCCCTCACCATCTGTCGATTCTGAATTGAAATATATGCATATGCACTTCTCTAACGGACTCGCTCGAACAGTGGATATTTCGACCCAGAAAACATGGCCATGTTCAAGGAAACTCTTGACTCGATCATCACC
Source organism: Cadophora sp. M221 (assembly GCA_017366145.1). Taxonomy (NCBI): domain Eukaryota; kingdom Fungi; phylum Ascomycota; class Leotiomycetes; order Helotiales; family Ploettnerulaceae; genus Cadophora; species Cadophora sp. M221. The sequence continues at coordinate 15,216 of JAFJYG010000283.1, read as the reverse complement.
GCAACAGCTTCCGTCCTTGAAAGATCGACGTATAGTTTAAAAATAAGCGCTTTCTCGGTCCCGCAACACTTCTACAATATCTCGTCCTTCACGAATATGCTGGAAACAGCCTCTAAAGCGGGGTATATTCATCGGACAGGCCAAATAGTCACACACTTCAACAGTGCACGTTTGGCCTACAATCTCGACAATTGTACAGCCGTCGGTCTCCCGCCTGACTGCAATCTCGATGAAGAAGAGAACTACATCTTTGTCGTTGATTATGGGACGACATATCTCTCGCTAGGATTCGCTGCAGTTGGCAAAAGGCTATATGCTCAAGTTGCAGAGCGCGACTGGACCGAAGTCGAAGATGTGAGTTAAATTGATCATCTACGCATCTTCTACCTGAATAATCTAGTTCACTAGGTCCAGATGAATAGTACGGAACACAACACTGCCAAACTACCACCCTTCGCCTTAGAAAAGATTCAAGACTTTCTTGGCAACCAGCTGGCCAGACGCGAAGGCGACATCCCCATCCTCTCATCACATGTTCTCGCTGTCATACTCACAGGCGAAGCTCCGGAGCACTCAATGTCTGCAATGAAAGCCCTCCTAGAGGACGCTCTCCCAGCTTTCAAGCCCAAATTCAAGGTTTCTATCGCGCCAGGTTTGGTTGGTGTGCAAGGAGCAGCCCACAGAGCTCGACAAATGGTTATGGATGAGCTGTTCAACGGCCCCGAACGTTTAAGCGACCATGCGTTGACGGAGGAGGAGAGAAACCCACAGATGCGGCAGAGTCATGATGAATTATAGGAGCAAAGCTGTGTTGACTGTTGAGTGAAATGTGGAGGTCCGCAAAAGGGCAGTCGGGGAATTGGGACCATGAAAAGGATAGCTCGGCAAAATCAAATGTCACGACTGCTAAGTGATCTCCATAAATTTCTGAGATATGCAAGCCTTCGTTATAAACATCAATACCGTTTCTGTGACTTGCCCGGTGTAAGTAACCCCTAAAACGCTTGATAAACTCTCACTTAGGGAGCAAATAGTATGCTTTATGTATGTACATAAGGCGCCATCAAGAGAGGGAATAAACCTACTTATTCATTGATAAGTAGAATTCTGGGAGCAAACATTCGCGACAGTGCTGGTTTCAAGCACATTAACCATACCGCGCATTTCCATTTGAAGAGTTGAGGAAGAGCAGAATAGACCGCTTGAGTGACAAATGACAAGGAATCTGAGCTTGACAGTGAGCGGGGATAGTACAGGAAAAGAAAGTCAGGAGGTTGAAGGCCTGTAGTTGACATGATTTCCCTACCTCTCATGGCACGCGTTTTGGACAATGTTCGGCCCCTGATAGGAGAATCCTGCCTCTACACTGGTGGCAGGATTGTGTTCTGTTGTGTCTGAAGAAGGCGATTGGTCTGAATTCGGAGACGCTTATATAGACGTCAAAGTCTGGAAAATAGTCTCGGAGTAAAGAGCAGGTCCGAGAACTACTCGCAGTGCAGGTGGGGTATGCAATAGAACCAGCAGAGAAACTTTCTGCCGGAACTAAGAATGTAGACGTAAATTCCAGAATAGTGAACATTCTCACCCGAAGGGAACGCAAATTTAATGGAGAGGAGCATTATTTGCATGGTATTATACACCTTCGCTGCTGGTACGACTCCGTATTGACCTCAAGCATCAAATCATCAATCATCCTCGCATATCTCCATATGGTCCCCCAAAATCCCATTATTTACTTTCCACCGAACCAGGAGGAGATGCCGCTCTTGGCCTTTGCTGCCTCGGTTTCAATCTTCTTGTCTGCGGCATCGATCTTCTTCATTGTCTCTGCGCCAGCTTCTTTGCGGTATTGCTCGAACTTGTTCTCGGCCTTGGCTAGCTCTGCTTTACTCTTATCGACCTAGGGATAAGGGTTAGCGATGCTAGTTTTAGAGATGGGTTGGGGGAGAGTGAAGCTTGACGGCAACATCGACGACACTGGAATATCCCAGCAGTAATCATGATTGAAGCTTCTTGAATAGCTCTGGAAGATAGGAAGGCATCATAAGTGGACTTACAGCAGAGTCAAGCTTCGCGCCAGCTTCACTTGCCCACTTCTCTCCCTCCTTCTGAGCTTCCTTAGCACGTCCTGGGATCTCCGACTTGATCTTTGCAGAAGCACGAGACAGATCAGCTACATAGGTAGTTTGAAGTCAGTTCATGTGCCTTCGAAGTACTGTGCGAGTTCAGAGTAACATACCCTCCAGTTGCTTCTCGGCAACCTTTGGGTTTCCACCAGCGCTGTAGAGATAATAGCCAACACCACCTGCGGCAGCAAGGGTGATGAGGAGAGGCGCTCTAGACTTTGGTTGGGCCATTGCTGAATGTGATTATGAGAGGAATTAACGTTTCTTGGGAGAAAGTCGAGTGGTTCAGGATGTCAAATCGTCAATTATTGAAGTGTGAGGACGAAAGAAGTGACGAGACAAGATGGAGATGCGGAGGAAGAGGAGAAACCACCGGCATTGTTGTGAGAGGAGATGGTAGGGCAGGTGGGCTGCTGATTGGCTGGCAAGGTCGAAGGAGCTCTTTCCATGCAGCTTCCCCACACCCACCCACCACAACAGGAAATGCATACCACGTCATAGCTACTTCTGCAGTCATTGAGAAGCGAGGAGTGGAGTCGCTCAAGGGGCCGGATCAACAGATGGCCCGTGATTTCAGCTGTGTCCCAATCCCGACTGCATCTTCCTGGCTTGGAGTTCCATCCACTGTGGCTGGTGAGACCCTCTTACTGCCTCTTCAGGTCTGGACGCAATTCAAAGTTGGCAGATCGGGCAGATCATTTGGTAGCTTGCCCCGCGCGTCATCGAGCTGGACAGGAGAGGAGAGGTACAGCCTCCTTCTGCTTCTGATCATGGAGGCGTTGCTCTGGTCTGAAGACAACAAAGCTAATTGCAAATCAGGAAACCGCTAATACGGTAAGTCGACGAAGACGAGCTAGGAGCCTTGCGTTCTAGGCTTCTGGAGCGTACGAATCCTCGAAAAGAAGGGTCAACATTGTTATTTCACTCATTCAATTTGTTCGATCGATCGTCTGTGCCGTCCTGGATCAATTCTCACTTGTCGATCGAGACTGAAGTTCCTATTGCTACTACGGCAAGAACACGACCAGCTTCTAGAGCTGCAACGCCCTTCCAGGATGCTGTGGCATTCGTAGGAAATGTCTATCCTACACTCTTCGACACGCCGACCATCGCCCCTGAAGGACACCGATTACGATCATGAAATCAACCTCATCGACCATACGCGACCTGAAAGCCCAGAGGTAGCTCGGAGTCGCTCTGCGGGCGAAAGACCCCTTTCCCCAGGTAAGATACTCCCCTCTCGCTTCAAATAATACACTCTGCAAACCGAAGAATGGGAGAACTGACGATGTCTAGGTGTTGTCTCAGACTCCTCTTCGCGACGACATAGCGATGCGCCTCTTCGAAAACATACGACTCCACTCCGCCTACGACAAGAGCTCACAAAAAGGAAATACTCAAAATACCAGGACCGCAGGTTGGGGCAAGCTGAAGGATCTGATGAAGGGGAGCCCGATAATGATACAATCGGGGAAATCGACCATGTGCAGGTAGATGGAGAGGAAGCAGAAGCAGAGGACCGGGGGCGGACGAGAGATAATGGCGCGGCAAAGAAATCGAAACAGAGCCCTGACTCTGCGATTGATATTTTGTACGAGAATCAACGTGGGGGATTTCTATGTGGGATGCCCCTCTTCTCGTCTAGTGCTCTTGGAAATCTGGATCCATCTCCATGGACCAACTGTGCGCAGAAAACCAGCGCTACGAATATTACGAATGCACAGGTTCCAGACCCATCATGGGAATGGGCTTGGCCGGAATGGCATATCAATCACACGGATGAGGTTGACGAGGATGGCTGGGAATATTCTTTTATGTTCTCCAAGAAGTTCTCGTGGCATGGGAAATCGTGGTACAGCTCTTTTGTTCGTCGGAGAGCTTGGATACGAAAACGGGTGAAGAAGAGCACCGGATATCGAGTCAATGAGGGACATATGCTTAATTCGGACTACTTTACCATCCACCCCGCAGAATTGCGAGGCTCCAGTCGCGGTTCAACGACAGAAAGCCAAACGAAACGCTTCAGTACCATTTCGCGGCGAGAAATGGAGGAGGGCATTGTCGTGGAAGAAATTCAGGACATTGGGACACTGTTGAAAGCACTCCGCTTGGCTCGAATCGATCGAGAAAAGACAGAAGCTGTAGAAAGTTTCATTCAACATGGTGGGGATGACCTCTATTATCTGAGAGACCACATGCACGAGATCATGGGAATGTTTATATTCCAGGCCTCACGCAGATTACTCTTGAGCCACCTACTCCAGATTTTCAACCAAGCATCTAAAGAGAATGAAAAGGCTGAAAAGAACGATGTGGACCCTACCAAAAAGAGACGCTTAGAGAACCTCGAAGCAGCCGTAAAACATGCCGATGAAGAGGTCAAGAAACTGGAATTCTGGAGCGATGTGAAGGACATGGCGGAGAAAGGGGAAACTAAAGGAGCAGTGGACGAGAGTCAAGGTTGGGGTCAAGGGTGGATTGGCTTAGACAACAGCGCCCCAAAGGACGTACTTTCGGACCGGAAACTCCCTGGGGGCGATAGTTGTCATGACGGGGAAGGAAACGGGACGGCTATTTTATCAAAGGAAACTGGGCAGGTGAATGGAAAGGCAAATACAAAAGGAAAGGGCAAGGCAAAGGAGTAGAATCCTGGAGCGTGGCGTTTAGGAGGACGGAGCATGGCATTATAGCCAGAATTGTAATAAAATATCACCAACAATAGTGTGATGCGGGCATTGAACGTCCCCTAACATGGATCCCATCCACCTCACAATGTTCAAGTCGAGTTTGAAACATTTAGGTGTGTTCTTCTACCTTGCTGATTCTGAACATTGCTACTAGATATGCGTTTTATAAATACAACATAAGTCAACTCTAAGTGCATGACGTTCAAGTAAATATCAACTTTCGAAGTTGCTATAGATATCAAAAATACTATCAACAAATCATCGGCAAAATCAGGGGCGACCCCAAGGCCAAGTGAACGCCCTCCGGCTTTTCTTCGGCCCAACACGGCTCGTTCCCGAAATATTTTGAAGACTGAGAAGGCTCAACAACAACAGCAACAACCAAGTTGAAAATGCCCATATCATAGCGAATGTCCCTGGGAAGTCGCATCGTAAAACGGGGCAGGGCTGCAGTCTTTGCAAAACTGGCCCCGACTCCCAGGGAACCTTTATTGTTTCTCTACCCTTCGTGGATCCGGAACAGTTCAACTGCGTGCTCAGCACCCCTTCAACATGAATCCCTTGCAGAGCCCGCCGCGCAGCAGAAAACCATTCTGATACCGAAACATGCTGCTACTCTGAGCGAAGATCGAGCCGTCCTAGACAAGCGGTTCAACGGGCCCAAGGCTCAATCAACCAACGACCAGCAAGCCCTCGAAACCAGAGATGCGCCCCTGAAGAGTCGCCCGCCCAATATTACAACAGAGGATGGAATTGCTTCTCTGCAGCAAGAACAGAGTATACTCGAAGATACCAAGTCTGCTGCGGCAGCGGAAAAGATGGTCCGAAAGGTACTTGGGCTTCAAGAGATCACCGATGACTCGAGACAATCTGCCAGCTCCTTGAGGAGGGCTTATCAGGCGGTCAAGAGAGAAGAATTGCAGCAATCGATACCAGACTGGCGGACTGTACTGTCGACCTTGGTTAAGCATACACCGGAGCATGGACCGTGGTTGTCAAGAGCCCTGAAGTTCGAGATACCCAAGAATGCTGCTCCAAAACTCATGACTGGAATCGATGACTTCTATGCAGACATTGGTTTCAAATACGGGTGTAAATTTGAGTTGGGGGATCGAAATGAAGATACCAAAAAGGTTTCTACTTTGGTCATATCTGGACCTGCGATTGCTATCAGCAAGTGTGCAGCTGAGATCTTGAACATTGCCCCAGATGTTGAGATTACGCCATTCAAGGACCGTCCCGCTTTCGCTGAGGACAGTGCAGCTTTAGGAGATGGCACCGAAGTGCCTGGAAATAATTCGCACATCTTTGACAGTGGAGTGCAGATCCGCAATGTAGTATCAGAGACAACTCGACGTCCGCGGGGACTTCGACCAGAGCATATACGGATACCTACTAAATGGAATGAACGGTCGTTTCTCAATTATGTCCAAGAGCTCACAACTTCCGAAGTGACAAGCCATGTTAATCGATATGGTCTTCGGGCGAAGGATGATCCCAACAAAGTGACCGCCCACTATCTTCGGGAGCTTTTCAACACTCCGGATCTTAGGCCATCAATTACGAGAGAGGCTTGTCATGAAGCGATGAGGTACTGGGTGAAAGGAAACCACATTGAAGATGCCAGGATTCTCTTTGTTCAGATGGAAATCTTGAAATTGCGAATGACTCCTGAAACTTTCAACATCCTGCTGGCTGGTGCCGCCAAATTCGAAGACATACACAACTTCCACTTCATCCTCCACCTGATGTTGAATCGAGGAATTACTCCAAACGGGCGGACCTGGAACCACTTCATCAGTGCCTTTTCGGATGTGAAAATCAAGCTACACATTTTGACTGAAATGCGGAAGAAAAGTCTTCTCAACCACCCTCAGACAATGCTGGAAGCCACTGCCCAACTCACCCAGCCCGAAATCGAAGCCTCGATCGACCAAAACCAGACACAACAGGACTTCGTCGCTCACATGGACTCCCGATACGGTGACCCTTGGCTCAGTGTCAGCAGTGGAAATCACATATTACACGTGCTCGGAGCCCATGGGCTCATATCTCGCTGCTGGGAATTCCTCCACTTCATGGACTCGCGTCATGTCACCCCCGACAGCTACGGCGTCCACATCATTCTTCACCACTGCAAGCAAGCCGCCAACCTAAGTGGAGCAATCGAAGTCCTCCGAAGTCTCCCGACAAGCATGAAATTCCAAGAAAGCGAAGAGACATTCCGAATCATGTTTGATCTAGCCTGGAATTTACGCAGCTTCAACGTCGCTAAAGTGGTCTGGCGATATGCCTGTCTGTCAGGCGCTACGAACTACCGGATCCGAAAGCTTGTCTTCGAGAGCATGAAGAATTCGAACCTGGCCGAACCACCTCAATCCGTTCAGGAGCGCTTTACCAGGCTTGCTGGACCAATTATCATTGGCATCGATGATATCAAAGAGCACCCTTCCCGATATCTGGAGCGCATGATTCCAGGAATCGAATACGAGAGACTGCTCCATCGCGAGGAGGAACGTCTGGAGAAAGCCGCGATGAAACAGAGTCTCACCCAACCCGGTATATCTGAAGCCGAAAGTGAAGTCGAAGTATCTGAACCCGAGGCATCTCTACCTGACGGAAAATCAAACTTCTCCCCGATCGAATGGCAGGATGAGAGTCAGACCACAGAGGAAGCCTCCAACGGGTCTGATGAATTGGACGAGCCAAAGCAACCTGCAGCCAATATTTTCCAACCCACAGAACCCGAGACATCTCTACCTGACGAAAAGCCAAACTTGTCCCCGACAGAATCGCAGGAGGAAGACTCCAGCGAGTCTGATGAATTGAACGGGCCAAAGCAACCAGCAGCCAATATTTTCCAACCCACAGAGCTAGAACCCCAAGCCCTCCAAGCTAAACGCCAACAAAATTTCACTCCAGAGGAACTAGAATCGCACCGCTCCTCACCAGCCTACCAAAAGCACCTCGAACAATGCGAGCTCCCCAAGGTTCTCGAGCCGTGGAGCCCCTCAACGGTCGGCAACCGAATCCCCCATTATAAATCTCAGATCCTCAAGGACCTCATGCATGCTGATCTCGAGATTTTCAAGGAGTGGAGGCCTGTGAGACCATTTGAGGAGATGTTGCAGAAGGCATTTGAGTTGGATACGGAGTGGAAGGCCGTGGAGGGGTATAAAACGAAGGAGCTGGACTGGTTTATGGATGGGAAGGCGTTGAAAGTTGGGATTGCGACTCGTTCGAGGTTGGTGAGGGAGTTTGAGTGGAAGTAGGAAGTAGGTTAAGAAGGAGGTGGGTGTTAGGCAAGGGCCGTAGTTGTATGAGGATGTGGAGCTGTTTAAAATGAGAACTGTAATGTACCATACCATACTTGTAACATATTGTGTAGATATATCAATGGAACCACTTTGAGCACTTCAATAGCCTTATCCTGTTATGTTATGGTTCAAAGGACAAGTTTGTGCTTATTATCAGCCAATGCCGTCCGTCCCTCAATCCCTTCATGAAAGACGAAAGACGCCATAATTCCCCAGCCGTAGTATCAACACAGCCATCGTAATAAAAAACAAAAGCCAGAGACGAATTAGAAACCCGACCCAATCCCATCCATCGCCAATCCCTCACACATCATACACATCAAATCATAACGTCTCCTTCCCTCCTTCCTTCCCACCACCCAGCTCCCAGCACCTCTAGACTTAATCACCAACCCTATAACTAACCAACGTATCGACCTTATGATTACTCGTACTAAAGCTCCTCAGCTGGACCTTCTCCCCATTCCGGATCTCCTTCGCGTCGCTATCACCCCACTCCATCGGCACCTCGCTATCGGCATCCGCATACACCAGCACGTTGAACGTGCACTCGCCGTCGAGTTGGGGGAGGAAGGTTACGGATGCGGTGATCTGTCGGAAGATCGATTGGATCTCGGATTGGATCTCTGCTTCTGTTTTCTCGGGCGCGGGTGCCGGGGAGGAGGATCTAGTGGTGGAGAGGGTTAGTTGGCGCATTGTGTGGTGGTGTAGGAGGGGAAGGGGGAAGATGTACTCTGGAGCGGCGTTCTCTTTGTCTGCTGCTTTTTTGGAGGATTTCTTCGAGGAGGATTTGTTGAATATTTGGACCTATATCTCGAACATCAGCAAACCTCATTGAAGTGACTTTCACAGCACATCTTCCATATAGTTCTAAAAGCAAGTAGAGGGGTAAGAGAGAAACGTACATCGAACTGCCACCGCTCGACATGTTCTCCCGTATCTTTGCTCGTAATAACAACCACCAGTTTCGAGATCTTGCCGCCCACCATCCATTTGTCTAGCTGGCCCATGATCTTCTTGATATACGCCTTGACTTGATCGTCCGAGGATACCAGCATTGTAAGGCCATATTTCTTAACTCTGCGAGCGCTGTTAGAGTGTTTGGCTGTGAGGGGAGAGGGATGCGACGAACGCGGTGAAGTCTTCGGCGGGGTAGACACCTCTTTGGAAGCTGTCAAATAGTCAGTATCCCGCCATTCGGGATTTGCACGGGCATTTTTCTTACAGAATTGTGTTTATGGAGTATTGGAACTGCTTTCATCAGTACTTCCACGTCCCAGGTCTGCTGGAATCTGCCACTTACGAATTCCGCAACGAGTCTGGAAGATCCTGCGACAGTTAGAAAAAGTCCCAATCCAACGCGGAATCTAACGTACCTTTTAGGGAGAGCTTGTGTGTCTTCGCCTTATCTTTCTCTCTTTCGCCCGACATCTTGATATTCTCTGCTTTGCTGTATGATTGCGTGGTCTTTGCGATATGGAGGCCGTTCGGCATTTCAGTGTCAATAAATCAAGACGTTGCTGCAGTGACCGGGACCGGAAAGTTCCGCACCCCTGCAGGACGAAGCTCCAGTTGGATGGTCTCACCAAAATAATTTTGAAGCTTCACTCTGTACGTACCAAGTTGAACCGCTACGGCATTCAAACCCTCACCAATACGCCAATGCAGCGATGTCCATTGCAACTCCTCCGGCTCCCTAGCTCGCTGCGAACACATTATGCCTCCCAATTCCTCACACACCCTGCTGCTTTTGCTGCCCAGCGAAGCTTCAGTACCTCAATAGCACGATGTGCGCAACCCTCCAAGCCGATTTCAGACCTCGAGCGCCGCATCCAAGCCATTCCCATATCGCGCTTCCGCAATTTCTGTATTGTGGCACATGTGGATCATGGGAAGAGTACGCTGAGTGATCGCTTGCTGGAACTCACTGGCACGATCGAACCTGGTGGCAACAAGCAGATTCTGGATAAGTTGGATGTGGAGAGGGAGAGGGGCATTACAGTCAAGGCCCAGACTTGTAGTATGCTGTATAAGTACGAGGGGGAGGATTATCTGCTGCATTTGGTGGATACGCCTGGACATGTGGATTTCAGAGCGGAGGTCTCGAGATCGTATGCTAGTTGTGGAGGAGCGCTGCTGCTTGTTGATGCAAGTCAGGGCGTGCAGGCCCAGACTGTGGCTAATTTCTACCTGGCTTTCTCTCAAGGTCTGATTCTGGTACCGGTTATCAATAAGGTGGATTTACCTTCTGCGGACCCGCCGAGAGCTTTGGAACAGATGGAGACGGCGTTCGAGTTGAAGCCTGAGAATGCGGTTCTGGTCTCTGCGAAGACGGGGTTGAATGTTGAGAATATCCTGCCGAATGTTATCAGACAGGTCCCCTGTCCGGCGGGGGATCATAAGAAACCTCTGAGACTCCTGCTGGTGGATTCGTGGTACGACAATTATAAAGGTGTTATTCTTCTTGTACGGATTTTCGATGGGCAGATTAAGGCTGGTGATCAAGTAGTGTCGTTTGCTACTGGGCTGAAGTACTTTGTTGGGGAGGTTGGGATCATGTATCCTGACCAGACACCTCAGAATGTGATACGGGCTGGCCAAGTTGGGTATATTTATTTCAATCCAGGCATGAAGAAGAGTCAGGAGGCCTTGAGCGGAGATACTTTCACAACTGTTGGCTCAGAGCATCTTGTTGAGCCATACCCTGGGTTCGAAGAACCGAAGTCAATGGTTTTCGTGTCAGCTTTCCCAGTCGACCAAAGTGATCATGGGCATTTGGAAGACTCGATCAATCAGATTGTCTTGAATGACAGGAGTGTCACTCTCCAGAAAGAGTCTTCGGAGGCATTGGGTGCTGGCTGGAGATTGGGTTTCTTGGGCACGCTTCACTGTTCCGTTTTCGAAGACCGCTTGCGTCAAGAGCATGGAGCCAGCATCATCATCACGCCGCCTACAGTGCCTTTCAAAGTCATCTGGGCTGACGGACGAGAAGAGATCATTCAATCCCCTACAAACTTTCCTGAGACCGATACGATGAAAGACAAGATTTCGGAATTGCAGGAGCCGTACGTCTCAGCAACGATTACCCTCCCAGAGGAGTACCTAGGCAAAGTCATCGAGCTCTGTGAAGCCAATCGCGGCGAGCAGAAAGAACTCAATTTCTTCACCGCCACACAGGTCATTCTCAAGTACGACTTACCACTCTCCCAACTCGTCGACGACTTCTTCGGTAAGCTCAAAGGTGGCACAAAAGGCTATGCAAGTCTCGACTACGAAGACGCGGGTTTCCGACGCAGTACCATCGTCAAGATGCAACTTCTCGTGAACAAAGAGCCCGTTGATGCCGTGGCTCGCGTGGTGCACAGCAGCCAAGTGGAGAGACTCGGACGCCTCTGGGTCAAGAAGTTCAAAGAGCACGTCGACAGGCAGATGTTCGAGGTCGTCATCCAAGCCACCTCCGGACGGAGGATCGTGGCGAGAGAAACCATCAAGCCGTTCCGCAAAGACGTCCTGCAGAAACTGCACGCGGCGGATATCGGCCGCAAGAGGAAGTTGCTGGATAAGCAGAAGGAGGGGAGGAAGAAGTTGAAGGCGGTGGGGAATATCACGATTGATCATAAGGCTTTCCAGAAGTTCTTGGCTAAGTAGTGTAGGAATATGTATCTATGTACATTTATTGTAGTTGCATGTTGAAATTCTAAGACATAGCCCGGGTTATGCTGCTGGTGATATGATGTTGTTTGTTTTATTTCATATTTACTTGTACAGCCTTTTGCAGGAACTATCTAGAGACAGTCGAAAGTGCATAGCGGTCCACAACACCTTCACCAACATCGGAACTCTTTGAGAACCGACATCCAAACATACCCGGTACTGATCATTCAAAACAAACTCATCCAGAGCTTGGGTGGTATCCAACTCTCTCTCCTTCTCTGCATACATCTAGCGGGCATCAGCACCACGAATCTGCTCCCAAGTCTGCTGAGCCAACTCAAACATTTCAGTGCGCTTCCAAGGGCCGAAGTCGAGGGTCTTTGATGATCGAAGATTAACGTGGGAGTCGCCAATGCGAAGGACCTTCGAGAGATCTCGATCCCAAATTTTTGATGCAAATCGATGCATCTCCTGAGTCAGACGTCGGTCGAAGTAGTCGATGGCTTGCTGCTGGATTTTATCTCTGACAAGCTTGAGAGAGCTGCAGTATATTGGATGGGACCAAATCAAAATGAAGACACGATCCCTGGACTTGGCTAAAGCATCTCGGACGGCGACGAAAAGATATTCATACTAGAGCCAGGATTAGCAGAATGCATTTTCATGTCATGGGGGTGCTTACGGATGTGGGATATCCAATTTTCAGCCGGTGCTCCAATTCAAGGACAGCTGCATCCCAATCCTCCGGGCCTCTGTACTCCTCGAACTCGAGGTTCTCGTTGCTTTCCGTGGCATACACATCGACATATTTGGTGTTCTTGCAGACACGTTGGATAATCTCCAAGACATCCTTGACATGAAGAGGATGTCGACGCTTCTCCTCTCCATAGCGCAAAATTCCGTCTACACCCACGATCTGGTCTCTGATGAGAATATCAGCATACCACTCATTCTTCTTCTGTACAGCAATCTTCTCCGTAGCTTCATCATCTTCACGCATTTGCTGCTTAAAATCGGCCATATTTCTAGCATTTTCTGCGCTGTTGACTTCAGCTTCGATTTGAAGGGACTCTATCTTGCGATGAGCTGTCTCGGTTTCGAGTTTGAGAGCGTCAAACTTCTCCTGCAATTCCTCGGCCAGGCCTGCGGCTTTGACCAATTCCTCAATGTCAACCTGAGCGAATCTGGTCTCCGTAGATATAGAGACATATCTCTCACACTGCTCCGGCAGCTCTTACAGAAGTTGAGCATCGAGCTCGCAAATTTAAGAACTACTGTCAACACCCTTAACATCGTGAGCTATGCCACAGTCGAGTTTGGGTCACTTCTAGAATTGAAAATATTAGCTCAAGATCGAAGGGTGAACTTGAAGTTGCAAGAACCAGAGATCTCTCGGAATCTGCACTGATCTCCTCTCCTGTTCTGCCTTCCATCGCGTCACCGTGATTCTCGTCTCCCATGATGTTGTGATCGGGATGGTCGTCGATGGTCTGCGGCGTAAACTTTCGTGGTTGCTCAAGTTCGGAGTCTCGTAGTTGGGAAGAAAGGAAGGGTTTCTAGACGTTGACAGAATTCGATATTTCTTAGGTCTTGCGGCGCGATGAAGGAGTGAATGTCGGAATTCACGTCTTTTCAAACTCGAACATCTGTAACCCAGCACGAGATCAAAGTGAACTGCAGTCACGCACCAAATGCACCAACACTTTGACATTTCTCCCCTGCCATCAACCACGAGTCCAGAACTTCTCGAAGTGACACCACGGCTCCTGACCCAATTCCTGGATATTTCCTTGCTCTCTTTACTATATCAACCCCTAAGCCAACACTACCGCTATGTTCAAGCCGTCTATACCTTGGGGATTGAAACCTGCAAAGCCAGAATAGTTGAGCTGACACGTTCAGATCTTGTTTCGCTTTTAGTACCTGCTCGGCTTAGAAATTCCATGCAAAGCAGGATTATATTTCCATTGGGGTAAGACATTTCTTTTTCAAGCCAGCCTGCATCATTTGATATTCTTATGAACCGCGAATGCATTTCATATTCTCCAAGGCCAATCGCCTTAAATAACTTCGACTAGAGGTGCCAGTGTGGAGGTGTTCGATGAATCTATCGATGTTGACTCGGCTAAACTATGGATGGCATGCCAGATTCATGCCACCCTCGAAATGCTTGGGCATATAACTAAATAAGACACTCAATTCATTCTATATTTTATTCTAAGCGAGCCGACATTGCTCAGTTGAAGATCTCAGGTGCGTCCATTCTTAGCTCGCACATTTTAGGATTTGAGAACTGACACCTCTATCATGTTCCTGGCACCCAAATGCTTAACAACGGCCGCGCCGTATATTACACCATCACGTAGTCCCTTTGGTACGGGACTTTAAGTACTTGCATGTCTTAAAGTTGTCTGATGCTACTTAGCGGTTTGATAGCCAATCCATAGCCCCCACCAGGGTAGTTGGTCGAAGTTGAACTTTGGGTGCCCCCCCCCCCCCAACTTTTTTTGCTCTCTCTTTTTTGCTTTTCTCGCTGATGTATTTTCGAGCCTAGTACCAGCATCCCCTCTCTTTATATAGTTCGAGTCATAGCCGAACACTATTTCTTTGTGAAAATAAGAGACAAAGTGTTCGCGATAAGCGATTCATGTCTAGGGATTATTGCTATTAAGCTGCTCTCTACGACTCACGGAATCCACACTTTGAAATTAAAGCTTTTATTACACTTTTTTCATTCCACTCTTTTAACCAAAATCTACAAAAAAAATTATAAGCAATATAAAGCTTCGGATTGCTCTGTTCAGCAGGCTTGCGATGTGTTGACCCGGCTAAACCTTGGCAGCCTTTGATATTCACCTCTGCGCAATTATTTTGCTAGTTTATGTAGCGAAATAAGGCTAAATTGAACAAAAAACATTTCTATTCTAAGCGAGTCTTTGAGCCAGCCTCAGTGGTCGTGGTCTTACAAGTCCATTCTTAACCCAAAGCTATATGAATTATCCAACTAACATCATCTCTTCCCATTCCCATATGTAACATGCTCCAATAACTGCCACGCCGCGGAGTACATCATCACATGGTCCCTTTGGTATGGGACTTTAGGTTCTTAGATGTCCTAAAACTTGATGATACTGAAGTGATACGATAACCAATTCGTAGCCCCGACCAAGGGTAGTTGTGTTGAAGTTCGAGGCCCTTTGTACCAAAGTCTTCTTCGGTCGTGTGCTTTGTACAAAACATCTTATCTTCATTTGAACCCAAGTCAGCCGCAGCTGAGTGCTTTGCACACCCTATTTATTTTGTCTCTTCTTTTCTTCTTCTCTTTCTTTTTAGCCCTATATGCTTCGTATCTATCGCGAATAATCTACTGTTGTTTGGTGTGAAATTGAAACCGGGAGGTATGCCAAACAAAAATATTCTCTGAAATAAGAG
>JAFJYG010000282.1:0-56766 GCA_017366145.1 Cadophora sp. M221 | reverse complement strand
AAACTATATGTTTGCGGGTTGAGGGTTGAAGTTGGAGTACTTGGCTTGTTGGTGAGATTGAAACTAACTAGTGAAACCCGATTTTACTACGAGTAAATTATTTAGCAATTTAATATAATTTTTAGTTATTAAGAAGCCGAGGATAAGTTAAACATTCCTCGGGCTATTTGAAGCGTGAAGGTAAGAGGTTGAATTGACGCCAACACGAATGAACAATGGGTGTTATGATATCCTACGAGGAGGTCGTCCAAGTCAACTTTTAAACTCTCAAACAATAGAATTCAACACGAGCTGTCAGGATCATAGCATCAAGAATCCGAACCATGAGTCATAGCCCTGCACTTGGCTTGGGATTTGTTACCTCTTAGTAGTAACCGAGACGGACTGTATGAAGAGTCGCAGCTGCATTTGACAGCCCCGCAGGGTGCTGCAGAACACAATCACGCAAACCCAATCCCCTCATCTCTTTAACACCAAGGCACCATTAGCAGCGACTCATTGCTAATTCGAGATGTAGCAAGGTGCTTTTTACCTATTACCTACCTACATTCCTGGTATCAAGTCATGAAGGCAGCGACCAGGTGGTCCAAGGCAACGACTGGGCTTCGCTGTGCCGCAATATACCGCCGAGTATATAACCCTTCTACGTCAAATTTTGCCCCAAAGAATTCTCAACAGAAACTCCTATGTTTTCGTGCCAGGAAAGTCTGCACTTTCGCTGAATTCACCGAAAGTACATACCGTGTATCTCGGATTAAAGCACAAGGCGACAACAAGTTTCCACTATGGCCAAGACACCATGTCCCATGACTGCAATTCCACTTGACATGGTCGGCATTATTCTCGATGACCTGGAGCTGGCTGATGTCAAGAGCATTCGACTTACTTGCAAATATCTCTCAACGATTGGCCCCCGCTTCAAACATTTTATTTCCCAACAAACCACAGACCTCGGCGTTGAAAGTCTACAAAGGCAACGGGAGCTAGCATCTCACCCTCAACTACGCTCAGTAGTCACGGAATTGGTGGTGATGGCAGCTGTATTTGATGCCTCAGAGCTTGACCGTATGCTCAAGACCAAGAGGCGTCGGATCGTGGAGGTCAAAGGACCCTTCACAACAACGACAGAGCCGGGGCTCACGGATGATGAGCTTCTTCAAGCAGCATCTGATCTGGAATGGATGCATGCTCAGCAGACTCGTCAGAGAATACAGACATTACCTGAAAGCATCGATGCTTTGGCCACCGTGCTGCGTTTATACGGGGCATTAGACACAATCGACGTGGATGCTTGCGTCACAAAAAGCCCTCGTATACGGGTCTCGACTGCTCAGGCTGGAGAGTGGCACCCGGTATACATCCGCGCATCTGAAGTCTACCAGATAACAACGTCTGCAATTTGTCTGAGTGGGGTGTTGTTGAAGTCGCTCCTCATCTACCGCGAAACACCCAGCTGCAGCCTGCCACAATGTTATGGCGAGTGCTACCTGATTGTCAACAGTTGACTCATTCCGCATCTTACTGACATAGGCTGGTGCCTAGGGCTCTAATGCCGGCCAATACTCACACGAAGACTTCGAGGTAAGCACAGACGAGAATTTCCCTGGTATAGGTTAGTATTTTTTTCCGTCTTGTTTCCTAGTAGTCGGATACCCTAGCCAGTTCCGTTCTTTGAGACTGTGGCTCCAATGTCTCAGGGATTAGCTAAGTCATTGGTTCATTAATTACAAGCAGTGCTGATATGCCAAGTAGTCCACATGTTGCGTCGGATGCCCAAACTCGACGCTTTTGATCTTCATATGACCAATACCTTGGATGGTCCATCCATGGTGTATGGGAAGATCTTTGATCACATTGCTGATAGAGTCAAACTACCCATGTTAACACAGGTTTTCTTCCGCGGTATGCCTGCATCTGAAAAGTCGTTGTTGAAATTTATCGATAACCACCAATCTATCTCAGACCTCACCATCGATGAGATGAAACTTAAATCTGGATCCTGGAAGCGTGCGATCAAACACATTTCCCAGTTACCGGATCTGTCGAAATTGCATCTATCAAACCTGTTTGATGAACAGGGCGTGTTCAACTGTATGTTTTCTTTACCCAAGTCATACCCTTTTACAACCTCGTCTGTATGGAACACTAAACACCCTCACAGTGCTATCAAAAACCCTTGGCGATGATGAGCAGCCCCGAAAAAATCCCCAGAATTCGTATTCCTGCTTGAGAGGCGTCAAAATTCATACCCGTGCTTTCGGGTCTGCAGAGATCCAACTCCTCCGGGCTGGCCTCGAGTTTGATGACACTGATATCGGTCGCGGATTGGGATCTCCTCAGTTCATGCGTTGGGGGCAGATCCGAAGGTTCAAATATAGTGTCTGAGTGTAAAAGAATCTCAGGCTTAGCAGATTGCGGTCGAGACAGCCAAGGAGCGTTGTTGTGGTTCTGGGAATCAGGCACTACGGTGGCTCCCGTCTGCAGCAATCCCTTGACTCCTTGCAGCACCTGTGGCAAGCTTTCATTCTCTTGGAGAGCACTTACTGGGAACAAAGCTGATATCTATTGAATTGTCTATTTACTCGAACGATTGTGTTGTGCGGGGACTACTTTTACTTGATGTGGGTTTGTCGTCTGGCCAGTTCGTTATCTCATAAGAAGTTTACCGACTGTCCATACATACCCCGTCCATGAACCATTGCGAACGACCCATGAACTACAACCGCCAAACTATTACCTGCAAATATTTTTCTTTAAGTTCATATAAAACTCTCCTATTGTCCCTCGAGATATTCTACTTATCATGGTTTTTCTCTACGAACCCTATGCGAGTATACTAAAAATAGGTGTGACTTTCCACTTAAATAATCACCTCGAAGTTAGTCCTCACACTTTCAAAATAAGTAAAAGTAGTAAGAGCGTCTTAAAGTATCTACGAGAACAGTTTAAGCCGCATGATTCTTATTCTAAAATCCAAAAAGAGGGAGGATCTGAACAGCTTTACCGACTTTCCACACCCGCAATCCGTCTAGATTTAACCTCATTATGTTGTGGATAGGAGCGCGGCGGCGCCACTTTCAAGTATCGCTTTGAACTACAGCGAATCTGCATAATTAATACTGCCTTAGATGCAAAATCTAGGCCTTGATAACTTTTCATGCAGAATGAGCAGTGAGAAAGGAGGAATGACCACCTTACCTGCCACTCCCCCACCGCGTGTCAACCCAATTATCAACCCCAACACAGCCGTCCGGTTGCTGCTCATCATTTCTTTCCTAAATCCACAAAGTATGCAAACCCATTTGCTCGTTGACTACTTCGTATGCGATTTACAGAGCAAATGCTGTCTTGAGTATTTCGGACGATCCCATGTTAGGAGTAGCAGTGCACGATGGGGGTCTTGTCATGATTTGACAGAATAGGGTTCTAATCTGCAAAGAATTCGTCTAGCGTAAGCTTTGGTGGGTATGAGTGTTGCCTTTATTCCATGTAAGTATGTGCTATGCTGTACATGTAAAATCGAAGTGAGTGAGGGGTCCACAGGCGGGGAGATTCTCGCTTAGACGATCAACTTCTTGCCCTCGGATTTTAGAAATCTTTGTCTCGTCTGACATCTGCAAAGAGACAATCATGTGGATTTCAAACAGATAATTTCAAAGGGCTAGACTACAGTAAAAAGCAGAATTCTATACTCTGGAAATAATTTGGTATCTCCAGGATATCGAAGGCAGCAAGACCCAATAACTCACACGGCCACCATTGAGAAGTCAAGATCAGCTCATTTGAATTATTCATAAGCAACACCGAATAACCATACCAACCTCTTCAGTTATTTGCAAGGAAGCTTTGACTTCGAATGGCGTAGCGAGAAGTCGTCGTTCGCCTGAGTTTGATCAGCAGCCCAAACGGAGGTGCAAGCCACCAGCGCACTTGTACAGTTCACTGGCAAAAGCTACCCCGTTTGAGGTTGCAACATCTGGGTTTGGGTAATACCAAGTTGCTACGGATATTACGAGGTAAACGATCTATAAAAGCTCAGGTCAACCAAACCGATCTGGATAATCGCATTGTCTCAATTTTGACTTACGACTAGTAATCCACCCTCAAGTGCATTAGACTCTCCATCGCGAAGAAAGTTCCCAACAACTGAAATAGAGAGAACAAGTAGAACAATCATAAAGATTTCGAAGTTGAGGTCCATGGGCTTGTTCAAGACCCAGCCGATGATTACGACCAACGGTGCGTTGAAAAGAGCGGTTTGGATGGAGGGTCCGAGGCAATGGTAGAGGGCAAAGTTCATCTGACCGTCCCATGCCTCATCGACTGCGGTAAGATGCTCCGCAGCTTTCTCCACCAGAGGTAGAAGGATCAAACCGAGGAATTGATCTGGGATGCCGGCTTCAACGACATCTTCGATTCGGTTTACGAGGAGGACGGCTAGTACGATAACCAAAATCACGGATCCGGTAATAGCAATCATACACTCTGTCAGTGTGAACTTGGGTTTTGCTACTGCAGCATAATTAGCTCTGATCTGGTGTAAAGCAATGTTGGGCCATTTTCTTGGGGGATGCAGTGCAATGACTTCCCAGACTGAATGAAAGCTCCCACTTTACTTGAGGCAAGAGGGAGGTGTAGTACGTACAGTCTGCATGGTGATCGAGATCGTTATGCTCATCTTGCTCCAAAACCTCATCGAATATGCTGTGGTTTGTTCGTGCATTATACCAAATATACCTGTTATGATCAGCTACCTTGAAAAGTACATAATCGGAGTAGTGACTGACATTCCAAATGCAATCATCAACAGTATCGATGTGATTCGACTTATGCCGAGTATATCATGTTCCAGCTTCTTGTCTGTGAAGCTGTGGTGACGGTGAGGTTCCGATTGTGGGATTGCCGAGCCCTTCAGTGCCGAATAAAATGCGCTTGGAATCAGCAATCCAAATCCGGCAACGAGCAAGAGGCCGTTGCCAACCTCACTAACAGCAGCATGAAAGGTCTGGACCTGCTGTCGGATTCCACCCACAACAAAACACAAACCTAAACATAGCAATAAGTTGGTCAGGATAGACCCAAGAATTGCTGCCTGAATGATGGGGATGAGGTTCCCATGCTCAGCTACGTCTTCACCAGAGCCAGTTTTGTGTTTGATGATGAGTATCAGGAAGAGAACAATCTCGACTATAGACCCCTAAAAAACCTACAAGTTAGTTTCTCATGTTGTGAACTTTGGATACCGAAGCCCATGAATGCGTACAAAAGTAGTCTCGATAAGAATCCCGGAAACCTTAGGCATCTTCCTTGCAAACTCTTGGCCAGCAAATCCGAGCAAGTTAGCCGCAGGAATCATGCCGATATAACTGATGACAAAGACCCAGATGTCGAGATGCGGAGCAACGAAATTCATAATAATCGCGAGAAAAGAGAATGGCCAGAGTAGATTGACTGCCATGGAAACTTGGTTTGAGCTTCGCCAGAGGACTTTGAAGAAATGTACTGGGTTGAAACCACGTCTCCCGCTTTCGCCGTCGGGATGGATAGACTGAGGGAGGAAGCTGGGAAGCAAAGCATGCGTTTCGGTCGGCGATCCAGGATCCTCACGATTGCTGGCATGGTGGTGGTCTGAAGGGCTCATGGTGGGTGGTTGCAGGTGCTGGACGGAGAGGAGAGGTGAGGTGAGGTGATGGCAGCGCGAATTGAATTTATGACAGCAGCTCGAGAAATGAGGGGAAGGAGAGGACCCGGAGAAGCGAAATGGTGACGTCGGCAGAGTGAAATAAGAAGAAAGTTTAATCAAGATACACCTAGCTCTAAGCGTGGACTTGGAATCCAAATTATCCAATGAACAGTGCGAAATGTTTCATTTGATGGCTTGCTTGGCTTGGCTAGGCTGGGCTTGCTTGACCTTGGAAATGGAACTGAACTTGATATTACTAAGCGAGCATGAGGGAATTTGGTCGACGGAGAGGGAGAAATGATTGAGAGGTGGATCAAAGTAAATGTCTGTCTGTCTATCCTGGCTAAGCCATCTAAAGCAAGTGTGTAGGCTTCGTACACTTAATAACAATCGGTAATTCATATCGATAGTTGTGCTCGCTAAGCTCCATTTTAGGTGGGGTGGGGTGGATCAAGAATAGGGCACAATGTGTTAACTTAGGTATTTGTCAAGATAAGCTATCTCGGCAAACTCAGCAGACTTTTCAAGTTCCAAGGGTCGCCTGGTGTAGTGGTTATCACGTCTGCTTTACAAAGTCTCGCCAGAGACCTCATATCGCAGCAGGTCGCGAGTTCAATCCTCGCGGTGACCTTCAACTGTAGAGGGGTCTGCAAATTTGCTTTTGACTCCTTTTTTGGCCATCACGACCCTCAATTTCCAAACAGAACTCGTGGCCAGCAGGAGGGACTTCTTACTTCTTACTTACTAGGTACCTACCTAAGTAGGTATTTGGAGGTAAGTAAGGAAGTCAATCGGCGGATTATTAATTTTTTGGGGTTCAGTCAAGTAGTGAGGCATGTCCGTGGCCAGTCTACCCTACCCCCCTACCTACCTACCTAGCCGAGGCTAAACCCCGCTTCTGACCGTAAGAGCGCCGAAGCAATGGAAGACAGACACCACTCGGTATATAGCATACATACACATATAACTGAAAAATACTGTGAATGAAGGAGACATTTATTGATCTATAATCAATTTACTTACCATAGTATTACAATCAACATATAGCCCGCTTGTTTTATTCTTTTGTTTTCCCTCTCCACTCATATCTCCCGTCTCCCTCCTTCACTATGTCTCCCAACCCCTCCCATGGCGCCATGAACTTCTCCCTCCCACCAGACCTCCAAAAATACCTTTCCTCAATCGACGACTTCATCGCTACAAAAATCGATCCCCTCCAAGCAGCTAACGACAATTCAAGATTTTTCGACCACCGCCGCGAGCACGCCCGAACCGACTGGGACAACAAAGGACTCCCTCGCCACGATTGGGAGGACCTCCTGGCTTCATCACGCAAGCTAGCCGATGAAGCGGGCTTCTACAGATTCTGCCTCCCCGAGGAATTTGGGGGCCAGGATGGTGGGAATCTGTGGATGGCTGTGATCCGGATGCACCTGGCGAAGAAAGGCCTTGGTTTGTTCAATGATCTGCAGAATGAGCATAGTATTGTTGGGAATTTCCCCGATGTGCTGATGGTGAAGGAGTTTGGAACCCCAGGTATGAATTTCAGCTGTAAAAAATGGTATAAATATTTACCTAGTTGTAGAGCAAAAGCAGAAATTCATCGCTGGAAGACTGGAGGGAAAGGTTGGCTTTACCTTTGGATTGACGGAGCCGGAGCATGGGAGTGATGCGACTCACATGTCCACTAGGGCAGAAAGGGTCAGAAAGGACGGTGTCGAAGGGTGGAAGATCAACGGGAAGAAGATGTGGATTAGCGGCATACACAAGGCCACTCATTGCTTAACATTTGCAAGGACGAATGGGAAAGCCGGGGATGCCATTGGAATCACGGCCTTCTTCGTTCCGAAGGACACTCCAGGATTTGAGATTGAGTCATACGAGTGGACATTCAATATGCCCACGGATCATGCGAGTAAGTTCAAGACTATGGCTAGCTTGTATCTCGAACCAAAGTAACACTCCGTCTAGCCTTGAAATTCACCGATGTATTCGTGCCTGATTCTGCAATTCTGGGGAAGGTTGGGCATGGGCTTCCAATTGCGCAAACATTCGTCCATGAGAATCGATTACGTCAAGCAGCGAGCTCTCTCGGTGCTGCAGAGTACTGTATCGAAGAGAGCATCAAGTATGCTAGAAAACGAAAGCCGTTTGGGAAAGAGCTGTCGACGAACCAGAGTATCCAATTTCCGATTGTAGAGATTTCGACACAGGCAGCGATGCTGAAGTTATTGATCCTTAAGACGGCGACTGAGATGGATGGGATGACCCAGAAAGAGATTGAGCGAGATTTGGGTGATAAAGTTTCGATGTGCAATGTATGAACTGGCTTCTTCCGACGGACCATTATTGACTGGTGCTAGTACTGGGGTAATCGGCTTTGCACTCAGGCAGCTGATCGAGCGATGCAAATTCATGGTGGGGAGTCTTCATGAGTTATAGTAACATGTACTGACAGTCACAGGTGGGATCGGATATTCCAGACACAAAGCGTAAGCGAAAGTCCTATGTGTCGTAAGATGTGAAAGAGTGATTAACTGACACCCTGTGCAGCTTTGAGCACATATACCGCCACCACCGTGAGTCGACGTAGATATATTCATGGACTTCTACTGACTTCAGCAGGTCGCTACCGAATAACGGAGGGTAGTGAAGAGATCCAAATGAGAAAGGTTGCTGCATATTTGTTTGGATATATGGGACCTCGGAAGGCGGAGCTTTCAAAACTGTGAAGTCAGAGGATGCACACACAGTCTATCAAACTTCCAAAGGCATGTTTCTCGGTGGTCAAGCGAAGGTGGAATCCGGCAGGTTGTACGGAACTCCGGTGTTTTGAATTTTGAGAATGAAAATACAATCGAGGTTGGCATTGAAAACATGTACAAATTATAAAAATGAGCAGATCTGGACAACTTTTCAAAATAACCAAAGAATTATACTCAAAATTGTGGATTATAGTACAAAGAATAGCCATTCTCCGAATCAGATACTTCATTTAAGTTGTCGAAGCTATCCCCAACTCCTCGTCACTAACGCCAACACCCAGCCCACACTACTCCCTTCATCCTTCACGACAGACATCTACCCCTCCAGACTGATACAACTCCCCGCAGACTTGGAGGCCAGGTTTGGGACGCGTTGACTTGTGCGGCGGGGGTTGCTGGTTGCTTGAGAGTAGACACCACGAGGAGCTTCTTCTGGCAGGACAAAGCCCAGCGAGGTACCAGATTAGCGCAGCTTTGTTCAATCAATAAAAATATGACGAAAGACAATTGAACATAGTGAAAGTAAACTCCGTATGGAAATGTAGGACGTGGGCACACCGGGATCAAGCTCCAAAGGAGGGACACCTGTCTGTTCGGCCTCCTCGAAACCAACACTGCCAGGACAGACTGCTCGCTCATCCGCAGATGGCCTGCCTGAAGATAAGAAACAGTATTGAAACACCCCTAGTGAGTGGATGAAGCCGACAAGTAAGATCAAGCAGGAAAACAAGCCCGAGTTTTGAGCGAAGAAAGTAGCCTCTGTTCTAATCTATGATGTTTTGCTAGCTGATTACATGGTACGCGTTATTAATTGGTCGTAATCTCATATCCATATTCAAGCTCATGGATTCTCTGTAGCTGCCTCAGACTTTGTGTCTTTCTGCGACTTGGTGTCCATCTGCTGCCATTGATGCCAGCTGTTTGGAGCTGTTTCAGAATTAGCAATCGATTTTATTTTCAGACAAGAGAAATACCTTGGAGTATGTATCTATTCATGGCTTCTCTGAATCGACTCTTGTATTCCTGATTCAGTTCTGTTAGCAATATCCGAAGATCCTTCGGGGTCGCCATACTTTGGGTGACGTGACTGTTGGGCGATTGCGACCACCACCCGCAAAACCTCGGTCCTTGATCCAGGACTCTAGTTTTTTGTCCTTCTGAAAGTTAGTTGACGTCAAGGCCATTTTGTAAGTAAACGCACCCAGGTGTATGTTCTAACAACATCGATGATCCCCACGACGAGCTCCTTCCTAGCCTGCGCACTGTTAGCTCATGTCCGTATCGTCTTCCTACGCACATACCTCATCGACAGCTACCATGAGCGAATAGTCCATGACATCGTTCCTTTGCAGAAATAGGGTGTCGTTGAAAATGGCAGCCCGAAGAAGCTTTTTGGAGTGCTACACTGAATTAGCACTCGCCTCTCGACAGCATAGGAACACTTACCTCGCGCGCAAAAAGTGGTGACTCATAAATAAATTCAACCATGTTCTCATCCAGAAGTACTTCATTTTGCTCGCCAGTCGACTGGATTTTGCGATTTCGCATTGACCCCTTAAGGTCGAAGATTCTAGTTGGTGAACGATCGTAGAACAAATTCTCCATAACTAGAACGTCCCATTTGATTTCTGTCCCAGTAATGGGATTCTTGATGATGATCTGATAGAACCCAAGCATCTTTGCAATGACAGTGGGCAAATCATGGAATAGGGCCTCGGCCATGATATTGAAGTAAGCAGGTGCGAATTTGAGAAAGGCCGCCGTCTCGATGGGCGAGAGCGATTTGAGAACCAGCCTGTCATCCAGTGTCTTTAGGAAGACTGATTTGGTTTTCCCGCCCTTGGAATCCCATTTCAGACATCGTGAAAGGGATTCGACGATCCGATCTGAGACTCCGCATTTGCGACGTACTGCGTCGAATTGTTCGGCAAAGAAGATCTTGCATTGCATTTTGGCGGAGCCATCAGTGAACGAGTATGCCAAATGAGTGCCGGTTGCCCGAAGCAACGATGTTTCGACTTCGGCTTGATCGAGCCCATCATCACAGATATCCGGGGTGCCATCCTGCTCTGGTGACCTTTCATCAAACTTTTTCGTGCTGGCTTCGCCCTGGCATCGAATATTTGCAAGCTTGTCTTTGTAGTCTTGGGTTTGAAGTGCGAATGCTATTAAAGAACTAGGTTCATCCTCACGCACGATAACATCCACATCCGCAAATATGTGGTCACCAGCATTGAGGGGGTAATCGAGTGGGGTCCAGCCACTGGCAGAGCGCTCCGCCCAGAAGTTTGTCAGCATCTTCATAAGAGTTGATTTCTCGTGCTTTGGAATTTCCAAAGCAACATCGCTATTCTGCTTTCCTACACCCAGAGACTCAGCAATCTCTACAGCACTAGGTATGATATCGTCCAGTAAAGAATGGTCTACATCACTCCCAGCACCGTCATCATCCGACCCTGCTTGGCTGACATTCTGCTGGTTGTCGTCCGTCTCGTTTGCGGTCTCGTCTGCCGTGGCAGCAGTGCCTGTTGGTGAATCTGGCGCTGGTTCATGGGAAATAGCCTCTGTATTGAGGTTTGCGAGTCCGCCAACCACACTTGTAGCTACAGCATCTGGGTGGGTAGGCTCAACATTCTCCAAAACCGCATCACTCGGATCCCTTTCTTCAACAGCCTCGTTGACGTCCTTGTAAACTTCAACAATCGGTTTGGAGGATGCCTTGGGGAAAGCCCGTGACTGTGTAACTTTTGCTGCCCGTTGCTTCCTGTCTCGCAACCGCTCCTTTTCAAATTCTCGACTCAACTGCTCAAAATGCTTCGCCAAAGTCGAGACTTTAGACTCCTTTCGTTTGCTGTTCACAGACCGTGGGATCAAGGAGTGACCTGCTTTCCGATGCGTCTTGATTGAACCTAGTCCCAATCTTTCTGAGAGCTTTTTGTCGGCTGATTTCGTAGGTTCCGTGGCCGAAGCTTTGAGAGATTCAAAAGACGGATTAAGAGCGTCACCAGTCGCTTTGCTCTCGCCGTTCTTCAACTGGGCTCTGACACCAGGCTGTAAGCGGCGAAGTGTACCAGCAGGCTGCGATTGAGTTCGGTTCATGGGAGGAGATGAAGCACTGCCACTCCGCCTTGCTGCACCTCTCTCGGTGGGACGTGGTATGCCAGACACCCCAGACATGTCGGACTGCGCCGCCGGTTCCCCCGAGCTAGTTTGGTGTGCATTTCTGAGTTTCTCAACCTTTTCCGACAGCGTTGACTCCAATGGAGCTCCAACGAAATCCGTTCCGGAACTTTCGTGATTTGAAGGGGGCGCCGGGAAAGAAGGATCCGAAGGAGTTTCTGGGAGAAGTTGTTCAGGGATGCTGGTTTGATTTGGAACGGCCAGATCTAGGTGACTAATGCCTTCGCGATCCAGATCCAAAGCCTCTGGTTGAATGGCAGGGGTCTGAAGAGTTTCTTGGCTATCTGTTGGTGGAGGATCGTTTGTGGCTGTGTTTTCCTCAATAACAGACGACAATACCTCTTTCGCTTCTTCAGCAGAAACATTTGAGGGGTTTCGAGTTAGTTCCAGTGACGGGTGCGGAGATTTCTCGTCGATGTCAGATGCCATGTCTTGGGCTTCCGTTGCAATAGATGTCGAGGACTCATCTCTATCAATGAACATCTTCTTCAATTGGAGTGCAGCAAGTCTCCTGATGTCCTTTTCTGAGGGGAAAAAATTGGAGTCAAAATCAGCAAAGGCATCATCCCATTCCGCAACCTTCTCCTGCATCGCTCGCACCGCCCGATTGAGTGGAATAATCTCGTAGTATTTGGACTCCATGTATTTCTCTTGAAGCTTGCGAATGAGTGCTGCATGTTCTTCCTGTGCAAGTTTCTTCAGCCTGTCGACTTCTGCATTACAAGCCTCGGCTTTCTCCGGGGCAACGCTGTCTATGTTGATGCCCTTGATTCTGGAATGGACGGAGGTCATGAATCGATTCCAACGTTCTTCACTTTTGGTGAACAGATCATTTTTCAGTCTCAGGTCGTTGTCGACTTTCCAGGTGATTCTTGTCCGGGGCACGATGATCTCAAGAAGGTCTATGGGATCGTAATGAATACGAATAGCTACATTGCGGAAGCCAAAATACCGCAGATGATCACGGTGTATGTCGTGAGGACAGAATCCGGCTCGAAGTCGCAGCTCGCTGCTCCAAAAGGACAGCTCGAGATACTTTCCAAGCGAGTATTTCCAGGTGCTCTCTGACATGGGCATGACCTGTGTCTCCTTTTGACAAATTTTGCAGTAGCTCCACATGAGAATAGAATCCTGAAGTCCCTTGAGCTTGCAGGGTGATTTCTCCACGAAGACCGTGATACGTGCTTCGCCGTGCACGTACGTCCTGTGATGCTCTGACATCTTGCGTTCACAGCCATTGGAGGTACAGATGGTGTTAACACTTAGACAAAGGTCTTCCACGTACTGGCCCAGAGTACAGTCTGGATCGAATTCTGCATGTTCATTATAGAAAGCCAGCGCAAGAAGCTCTGGTCCGGCACAAGGAATTGTCGTTGCCGTACAGACCACCGTGTAGAGAACCGTTATGTTTTGATGTGCATAGGGGTCGAACAGGTTCAGATTACCTTGGATGTAATTTTCCCATTGTCGTTTTTGTGTTTGGTAGTTGTGCAAGGCCTTATCGTACTCTGCGTCGTGAACCGCATGAAGGACTTCCATGATTTGGCGTGGTGCTCGGTTGAGTGTCTCATGAACCATCTCGGGTCTAATAAGTTGGAACTTTTGAGGCTTCGATTTCTCGGTATCAGTCTGTTCTTCGAATGTGTCCTGATCACGCAGGCGCTTGAGATACGAGAGTCTGCGCTCTTGCTCACGAGATCTCATGAGCAAGTATGGCTGTACGAACTTGACGAATGGAGAGGCAGATAAAATCTTGGTTCGATGCTTTGCGACCATATCGCTATAGAAAGTTGGCATGGGAATATCTTCAGGAAGTTGATCCTCGTGCGAGCCGTGTGCATGAGATTCATGAGCAGACACGAATTTGGAATGCTCAGCAGGAGCATCGGATTTACTGCTTTGTGGCAGTTGCGCTTCGCCTGTGATATCGACATTGGCCCCAGAAGCCGATTGGCTAACTTGATCATCTGTCGAGCTGCTCAGTTCTTGGAACTTCTTCCCAGCATCGGCGACGGCTTGCAATTTGTCGCTAGCAGCAGCGAGAAGGTCTCGTTGTGGGGCAGGCTCAGAGCCTCCCGACTGCATTGCCTGTGTTGCTTGATATCGACTTGGCGACAAGCTCCCACTGTTTTCTGCAACTGATGGTATGAGTACAAACTCATCGCGCATCAAACAGGTCTCAAGCTTCAGATTGTAAACGACATACACCATGAACTCAGTAATCCTTTTCATCTTGGAGAGGATAGCCATATTCGCACCTCGAAGAGCGATCGTGCAGCCAAGTTCCTTGGGACAGCCAGATAAGTAGATATATGTTTTTTTCCGACCAGGGATGTCTTTGTGGACATATGTTTTGACATCAAATCCAGCACTCTTCCCAATGTGCACTGGCTTTAGGGCAACCATATCGATGGACGAAATGATTTCCGTTTGGGCACATCGCGAGACGGCTTCGATGACGGACTGTTTGACATTGTATGCCACCGCGATATTTGCCTCGGCGAGATACTGCAGCGCCAATCCAGAAATGTGCTTCTGGACAAGGAGTAGCTGAGGGCGGAGGGATGCAATCCGATTCACCATATTTCTCAGGAACTCTTTTTCTTGAGCAATGACCGGCTCGAGGCTCATGAAGTGATGTTGATGTCTCTGGTATTCAATAGGAAAAGACACAATGACGATCCGTGGGTTCGATATAGTCCGTGGCATGCTCTTGAGAGCAACATTTTTCGTAAAAACAACACCCGAAACATACGATGTATCCCCAGGCTTTCCGCCGGGAATCTTTTTCAACTTTACATAATGGCGAATATCGATATCATCGCCGAGTCGTACATTCGGGTTCACATCATCCGTGCACTGCAGTAGGATAGGAATAAGAGCATTTTGCCATGAGGCAGCGTTGGGAATGTTTGCGTCTTCCAACAATTGATGCAGCAGTCGCCGCACATGGTGCAAGCTAGCATTGTTCAACTCAATCGCAGGCGCCTTGCTATCTCTCATGGAAGCGCTCCGTGTCATCCTGGAGGGGCCGAGATTTGCAGATGATGGCATGTTCTCAATACTTGCAGTCTCCTCATCCAGATTTCCAAACCCTTGAACTGGCTGCCTTGGGGAAGTTCGAGAGAGGTGCAAGTTATTACTGGCGGCACTTAAGTTACGGCGTCTGTTTGGACGGGGGAAGCCACCCATGGAGGTACCACCGCTGACATCGTCAAGCCCACGGCTGGTAAAGCTGATCCCGCTGACACTCTTGTCACCAGCTCGTGCCCTGTGCTTCTTACCGGCACTCAAGAGCGATCCGAATCCAGACCTGTCATTCTCGAAGCTTGGGCTGGCGATGGCTGCACTGTTCATAGTCGCAAATATGCTCATCTGCTCGTCGCCGCTAGATTCCTCATCGGACATATAGGGTGCAAGGTCAGGATCGATAATGTTATCATCATGGAAAGCTGGCAACCGAGATTTCTTGCCTAGATCCTCAGTCACGCCTCTTTGGAAAGGCGCTCTCTCTTCCACCGTGGGTTTGAACCGGCCAAGAAAGTTATGCTTGGAGTGATGTCTTTTGTGACCCGACGAAGCAGGACGTCCAGCAGCTGACAGAGCCTTTAGCGACCTCGAGGAGCTGGGTCGACTAAGCTGGGGCGCATCAATCTCAAGAACTGCAGATCTGCGATTTGTGGAGTCGCCAATCCTCCGAGTGGCTGGGATAGCCATCATGGGAGTCGCGAGAGGTCTTGAAACGCTATCCTCCGCCGCCTGTGCTTCCTCAGCAGTGTTCACTTCTGGCATCTCTGTACGCGTTGACGAGTCGTACTTTGCTTGCTGGGTTTGGAAAAAGGTAGGCAAGGCGGAGTCGTCCGCCGAATCGTCAGAACCGCTGCTATCATGCCGTCTATTGATAATATCCAAACAAGTCTTGCAGACTCTTAGCGAGCCCTGGACGCCGAACCGTTGACCAGAAATGATGCAAGTGCATTTGGAGTCGAATATACATCCACAGGTACGACAGTGGTGCTTACGTCGAAATGCAGAGAATGCATCTCCACACAGGAAACATTCTTTGCAAATCTCATCCGCCATCCAGAACTCCTTGCTCAATACTTGCTTCCTCATCTGCTCGAGCCTCGCATTCACAGCTTCTGGAGCGCCTTCGTTTGTTGTTGTACCGGGAATGCGGAGCCGGCCGAGATATCCCTGCTGTGGAGTTTCATCAACAGAAAAGGACTCGTGCCTTACACTGTTATGTGCTGATGTATTGATGGGACTTGTCTCAGCAGTACTGCGGTCCGTTGAAGACGCCCGAGAAGCTTGGTAGCCAGGGAGGTGAGATTGAGCAATGCGCTCAATAGCAGCAGGCCTTTTAGGGCCATCTGGAAAGCTCAAACGAGAAGAAGTGTTTGCCCGGGATGAATCAGTGGCACGTAGCGAAGACAACGCTGATGACGCAGTTTTGGCAGCATCAAGTGGCTTTCTTCCCATCTCAAGACTGCCATCTCCACCCATATATTCGCGAGCTGGGAGTTTCTCTGAGTTTTCAGCACCATTCGCCTCATCAAGATCATCATCGGAAGCAACCGAGCCGTCCATTGCGCTCTTGACTGGCCGCTTCATTGGATCGAATACAAAAGAGGCGAGGTTTTCATGTTTACCAGCAGCATTGGAATGTAGACTTTCCATGTTCTGCGCGTCTACACTCTTTCGAGATTTATCACCATCCTTGAATGCACTGACATTGACTGGCGCTACTTTTGGTACTATTGCAGATGAAGTGGTTGCTTTTGTCAAGGGTGTCAGAGATGGTCGGCTTGAAGGACCGGATTTTGATGTGGTAGGTGTTGTAGCAGGAGTTGACCCCAGAGAGGCCTTGGACGATTTCATAGCTTGAGATTGGCTCTCGGACGAAAGGCCAGCGAAGGATGAAGCTGTGGGTGACTGGAGACGAGAGGATGTCGTTGAGAGTTGGACAGGGGAGGAGCTAACTGCGCTGTCTTCTCTTGTAGGAGCAACGGAACCCTTGGATGCAATGCCTGCAGCATTTTGGCTATGTACAGACACACTGTCGATGCTTTCCTGGTCTCCCTTATTCACCAGTGCAGGTCCGGGCTTCTCCTTTCCGCCACTAACAGCACCACGAAATCGACTGTATAGCCCACTGAGACCATTTTGCATAATATCTCCTGCGATTCCCTTGCTCTCAGTATGTGTAGATGGTGGAGGCGGCGACGCAAATTCGTTGAAAGTCGTCAAGGTCTCGGAATGACTAGCAGTGCTGTGTATCTTGTCTAGAGCTTGGGCGAGCTGTTCCTTGTCCACAGCAGTCGAGCCTGAGACAGAAGCCAGAGAGCCACGTCGGGATCGAAGGCCGAGGGCAGATTTTGAGGGTGGGCCGATCGAAGTTCTGGGGGAGTCATGAGAAGACATGGCGAAAGTGGATTTCAGAGTTGAGTTTGGGCAGCGCCCTAGGATGTTGCTTTCGATTTACTTCTGCCGCCAGACCGGCTGTCGTCGTAGAGGATCATGTCACCGAAGAGATATTAGGACGATGGACTGTTGTGGCGAAGAGGAATTGCCTTGCATGGTCTTCAAGAGTTAGCTACTTCCGGTTGCTTTGCGGAATGTCACCAGGAAGGAGTCATGAGAAAGAGAGGTAAAGCATGAGGTAGCATGAATGTTTTCAACTAACCTCCAAGCTGGTGGCGAAGGATCGTTCAAATGTAGTACATGCTGGTTTGATTTGATTTGATTTGATATGGGTTGGGTTGGTATGACTAGTGGATGCGAGCCAGGACCATGAACCACTCGAATCTCGATGCAGCAGGCGTGAGTCAGCCAGGCAGTAGCTTTCCGTGAGCGTACCTAGGTAAGGCAAGGTAGGTGGAAATGGACCTGTGATCCTTTGTGATTTCGTAGTCGAGCCTGTGGTCACGGTGGGTGTGAAGGGGTGGAAGGGAAAGGAAGCTTGAGGGAGGCAAACATGAGGCTTCACAAGCTGGATGTTGAAGCGGGCGGATGACCGCTCGTGTGGTGTGCCTACAACCAACTCCGAGCCGTATCATGGGTGAGACTAGTAATTCAGCACCCTGTCAGTCCAGGCTGGCCTGACCAAAACACGCTTTAACAGTCCTTCCTGCGATGAACACAAAAGGTTGTGGGGACTACCTAGGTACATAATGGCTGCTCTTTTCTTGGTATTTGGTAGGTAGGCAGATGACTCTCCTTTATTTGTTGACCAGATTGACGTCATGTAATGAACGATCATGTGACTGTATAAACCCACCCTCCACTTCTCTTCTCTTCTCTTCTCTGCCAGCCATCCAGCCGTATGCACCTCAGTCTAAGCTCCCGACTCCACCTCAGCCTTGCAGGAGCGCTAAGAACGGATAAGATCCACCAATCCTTGTCAGTCGCGTCTCCAGGTCGCGTCTGTTCAATGTGCTGGAATTTCACCACAAACCGGACAAATACCTCCCTAGGTAGGTACCAACCAACACATCAATCACCCTCAGCCCGCCTCTTCATACCCGGCGTCAAGATCTTCAGTCTCACCTGACCCGGAGTCGGTCGTACTCGAGCCAGCAACACGGTCACATCATGGTCCATTGATCGATTGTTGATTCTTTTACCTAAGGCCATAAACAAGTCACCCATCCATCAATCAATCATGGCAAAGGTGTTGCGAGAGCCGTGGCTCAGTACCGCTGTAGAAAGCGAACTTGGCACTGCCTTCAACACCTTCCAGAATTCCTACGTACCCGGCCCACTCCAGCTTGACAAAGACAACAGGTCTTGTGGGCCGAGTGGCATAGAGATTCGCCTTAAGAAGCCAAGACAGGCCCAGATCACAGAGGTAAGCAGCAAGCCCCCGACCGTAACGTGGGATAGCGGACTAACATCACCGATAAGTTCCAAGGAGGTCGGAGAAATCCCTATGATGCTGTACTTTCGGATGGTACACACCACATCCATGCAATCTTTGACAAGGACGCGGCGCAGTCTTTTACAGACAGTACGCACCGCGACTTTCATAACATCAAAGGAGGCATTATTGTCATCAAAAAATACCTTTTGGTGCGTGCCAATTTGCTCATGGCAAAACTGTACTGACCTCAGCTGTAGATTGTCAACTCTACTTCATCAACAACGCGACTGACTCTCCGCGTTCTTGATTTCAAATTCCAAGGCTCCGAAGGCTCCCCCACGAGGGGCCGGCCGGTAGATGTCTTAACACTCGAGAATGTTGAGTTACTTGTCGGCAGACTGCAATGTCTATTCACGCTGCCGCCAGAAGACACTCAGGTCCAGTTCTCATCAACCGCCTCCCAAGACAAAGGCTCTCAGCCATCGGCTGGCTTTGCAACCCAGTTGAACCACAGTCATGAGAGAGCAATTTCGAACCCAATCCCGGCCAAAGAAGAAATAATGAGTCACGATAGTCTTATTGCGCATCTTGTGGGGGGTGCTAAAGAACCTGAAGCCTTGGTACCAAGATCTCCCGCCAGTATCACACTGAAGACTGCTCTTGGGCCAGCTACTGGTGCCAAGGTTGCTGCAATGAATGCCAAACTCGACGCCAAGGCCAATGTACAGCGGAGTCAGTCTTCCACGCCTCTGAATTCGTCTAGCAGCGTCCAAGACAAAGACGTATTGAAATTTATAAGCAACGACACGGGAACGAAAGGCTATTTTATTTCAAGCTCTGATGACAACGAGAAAGAAAATAACCAAGAGCGTGCTGAGGCTCGAAAAAGTCCCTCTGTTCGGCCAGAACCAGCAGGTGTCGTGCAGCGGCACGCTGCTATCTTGTTCGTTGACCAATTCCAACGCAACGACGCGTTTGAAGGTCTAAAACGGGTGCCGCGGCGATTCGTCCGTATTCTCGAAGATCAAAAAGCCATGCTAGAACGCAGTGACTGCTGGTACGAACCGCAAGCCGGTGACCGCCTCCGACATGCCAATATTCCTGCTAAAGTCATGGATGACTTGACAAGATTTGGGGATCGAAAACCCACCATACCTCAAGCTGAAGTGGCGCAGCTAGATCACAGTTCATCCGATTCTGAAGAGGATTCCGAACATGATTCAACAGCTGAACAGTCTGAAAATGGGGACGGAGAATCAAGTGTGGACTTCGGTCACAGCCGTGGAGACCAAGGCGCTATGGAACGACAGCAACCAAAGGACAATCCTCCACGATCTACCAATCGAAACCCGAAAGGCCGATTTTCTTCGGGCAACCCCGAGACCGTGAATGTTGCAGCCAGCAACGGCAGCGGCAATGACACAGATGATGACGATCGTATTTCTTGGGAGGCAACTCCAAACCCTGAAGATGAACTACCTCAACCAGTCCACACCCCGAGTCTCCACACCCCGAGTCAGCCTCGATTAAGTAATGAAGTTGCATCTGCTCCAACCTGGAAACCTCGAGGAAAGCCTTACGCTCGAGGTCTAATCAGCATCCCCTCAAGTAGCCCTACCAGGGAAGACGAGCTAGAATTGGCTGTGCCACACGCTGTTGGAGATATAGTCGGTCCAGAGGACATACAGATGCAAACTATTGCTAAGGGGCCACAGGAACTGCCTTCAACAGCACCCCTTAGCTCGAAGTACATACAAGTAAAGCGAACACCGTACTCAAAGCCTCGCAGTTTTGATGAAGCATCTTTACGTCGAACGGGCACGGGCTCCAAGGGGGCCAAAGACGTCATCTCGTCCAGTCCAGTTATTCCTGCTACATTCAATGACACCGTCAGCTCCAGCAAGCAAGTATCAAGCGTCAATGACAACGGCTTAACAGCTGAACATCTGGGTGCCCGCATCGAGGTGCTGCATACAGATCGCGAGGCTGTTCGCACGCCAATCACCTTGACCCAAGATCTCAATGGTGCCAGTAGTCTGCAGAGTAAGGACGAAACAGTGAAGGGAACAGCGGCCGAAGAGACCGTTACTTCACGTGGTATGGAGGAGGAAAGGTCACGAGTGTCACCAGCCAAATCCGACGTGGTGTCCAAATATTCAACCGAGCGAGACCCCTCGACACACTCAGACTATGCTGCCGCGTCCACTAAAATCCATGCTCCTACTCTAGAAATTGGTAACAAGCAGCAACGCGAAGCAAGGGGAAAGACCGCTAGCAGGAGAAGTCTTGCAGCGAAGGGAGCAGACACCACCACTAATAGTTCATTGCCACAGGTTCACTTGTCAAAGCGAGAGCGTAAGTCGCTCATATATGATCCAAAACCAAACGGGCAAACGGCCGAGCAGCTGAGGGAAGAGGGAGATAGGATACGCCACGATACCTGGCGCAGCTTCAGAGCTGAAGTCCAACAAGTCGAATTGCCCCGATTGCCTCCTTCGCCGGTGTTTGCTCAACCCATTTCGAACTCTGAGAGATCCATGACACCTGCAGTAGCTCCAAAGCCTGTGGGTAGAGTTATTCTGTCCCCAAGACCAGAACCACCTACAGGTATCGATGACAACGAGGAAGTTACAGAGCCAGCACACGAAACTCTCGTCGAAATGGATCCGCGACAGGATGACAATGCTTTTAAGGAAAGGCCATCCTCAAGGAATGCTGAACCGATAAATTCATCACCTGGTAAATCTCCCAGCAGCCGATTCAATGAACAGTCTCCGGTTTCGGAAGCTGTGGAACAAGAATCTCCAGCATTCCCTACTCCACCAAGAAGACGCAACGAGCAATGCTCGACCCGAGAGTCAATTGAACCAGAAAGCCCTTTCTCTGCGCAACCCCTCACCGACGAGGTAGAGGGTCAGCCTTCGCCTCGAGCAGCCGTCGAACCAGAAATTCTGACGTCTGCGCTGTCGCTGTCCCAGACCAGCGAAAACGGCGATCGGCTTTCATTTCAAGGAACCACGACAGTAGACGACTTGTCGATTGCAAGATCTCGGATCAATGAGAATGTTGAGCAATCACCGCCTCGACAAACAACACAGCTGTTCAAATCTCCATCCGTTGGTGCACAAAGTTTGGTCGAAGACCAAAATCCAACATGCGAAGTTTTGCAGCCAGGAGCTTCGATCTGTATCAACCAGCCTACAAACAAAGTTCGCGATCAACCTCAAGTCGGCCGAACATTCGAAACGAGAGATTTGCCATCCGTGAAACCTTTGACAGGCTTGAATCGTCAGAAGAACTCCCAGCTTGGAGCAGCGAAGAGCCTTACCTTTGAAGGATTCCTCTCGACGTATCCGGAATATGCTGGCGATAAGAGATGTTTTACGCGGGCTCTGGTATGCTTGGAGTGGCTTAGAGCGCAGCGGATTCCCCATTGGAGCATCTGCGATGACTTTATTCGAGCTTATGCCGAGTTTGAGATATTTGTCAGGAAACACGCAGAGGATTTGATGACCGCATGGGACTATTACGACAGATACGTGGTAAATCCTGTGTTCCAGAAAAGGATCATCGATAATGACGGCAAGCTTGCAGCTGCATTATCTTTGCTCAACCCGCTCTACGTGAAACTCGTGAGAGATAGATACAACGCCCCGGCCGCAGATACTCCACTTCGGAAGGCTCCTTCGAGGAAGAGATCCAAAGCCACGGGAGCACAAGTTCAAGACAGCCCAACAACGAAATATCCATCAACAACTCAAGTTAAGGAAAAAGGAGGAAGCCCTGAACTGGGCGCCGTTGATATGCTTTCACGTCGGCATGCTAGGAAGCCATTCTTCGAAACGCCTAGTCAATTACACTCTGTGCAGACTAGGGGGAAAGGCGGATCGACTATATCCGTCCCTGATGTCGGAAGCAGTGAGAAGAAGAGACGGTCATTACCATGGCAGCAGGCCAGGGGCAATCAGAATCAGATTTCTTCGTCTCCGGAGTCAGGCAGCCGAAGAGACCGAAATGATGGGTCCTCGGAAGCCAAAAAGAGACGTCGCTCTGATGACCACAGACGTGCATCTATACCTCCTCTATTACGAGCCTCCTCGTTCAAGTCACCGACTGCCACTGGGCAGGAGAAGCCACACAGACCATCATCACGAGACGGCGAGGTCTTCGAGACTCGCCTGGCCTTGGAGAGAGGATCCCACGCAGCAAGGGCGTCGCCAGAACTTCCTGATTTCACCGAGAAATGGGTGGCTCAACTGGTGCTTGCAGATGATCTAGTTATGGAGGAACCAAATCATGCAGGATCTTCGAATGCCCAACTTAGAAAGGTTGTGGGGGTACCTCTAACTTCTCGAAGACAGAGTGGACTTTCTTCGAATGCAGACTCCCCGAAGCCAACAAGGAAGAGGCCATACAGAGATATGGCAGAAGCTGTCAAGGCAATTGCTCGACGTCGGGTAAGTGGGCTGTCATCGGAAGCCTCTACACCTTACTCGACGCCCGCGAAGAGGTTCTGCACCAAGCCCAAAACCGCGACTCCTGTCAAGCGTGTGGAGAATGCGGAGCCAGAAACTCAGGAATGGCAGTAGTTAAAACGAAATTGATGAAGCTAGGCGAGTGTTACTGATATTAGCATAGCAAGGCGTTTTGAGCGAGATATTTCCGAAGGTGGTACAGTACAATACAATGAATGTTACATGCAAGTTATGATATCCATCGCTTGACCAGATATCCTCCCATAACCAATTGCTTTCGTGGATCGATAGTTGCCGGGCCACTCGAGCCACCAACCCAATCCATGACTGCCCTGGCTTCGCTCGGTTTCTTCAATCGAGGAGATCCCAACTCCCAGCCTGTAACCCACCGATCTAAGCAGTCCCAACACCTGCACTCGCAACCAGTTCACCCTTCTCCTCCCCCTCCCTCTCGGCCTGTCTCCTCTCCTCCTCTGCTGTCCTCGTCCTCAACTGCAACGCATGAATGCCCCCCTCCATAGCCATCTCCTCCTTCAACAGAGCATAAACCATCCTATGTCTCGCAGGTTGCATCTTGGCCTTGAACGCCTCGGACGTGATGACGACGCGGAAATGCGTCTCTTGCGACGTGCTGCCCGCCATGGCTTTGTGGTGCGAGTGTAGATGGGAGTCGTTGTGGATTTCGAGGGTTGTGGGGTTGAGTGCGGTTGTTATCTGGGGAGGGGAGGGGAGGGGAGGTTAGTTAAGGTGTTCAAGCGGGAAGGGGGGTATTTAGATGTTTGCAACATGTAGTAAGGAAAATGGGAGATGTACCTTAGAGCGCATAGCATCTTCCATGGGTGTTTGTGAAGCCATGGTGGAAAGTGGTCGCTTTGCGAAAGCCACCAGAGATCTGCGGAGCATCAAGAGTGTGTGTTCTTTTCTGTCTATCTCTCCCTGTCCCTTTCCGGAGCTTGCTATTCCTGTATGCTGATATGTATGATGCGATCGAGATCGATGTTGGGTAAATCCTCCAAAGTGCTATTCGGCGCGTTTGTAGGTAGCTGCGTTGTGTTCATGCAGCCGATACTGACGATAGGAAATGAAGCTCAAGTGATTTGTTGGCTGATGCCCGGGTGTTCTTCGGCGGCAGCTCCAGACGCAGAAAACCCAATGACATGCAGCGCAAGGGTCGGTCCCAGCAAAGGCCGGGGGTCTCGTCTCGGCTTCAACGAGGAGTGATACACAGACGGCCCCCAAGGATATACAGACCCCCCTGTTTTACCAGCAGAAAAACATTGGAATTACATGTTCACGTTCCTTTACGTTGGTTCGAAAAGGATCAGTTACTTTTGAAGGTCGTACGCTGATGTTTCTGATTTGAATTGATAATCGTAGGCTTGGATTCGTGGCCACTTTTCTTACGACTCGGCGTCTTAATTACTTGGTCATGTTTCTTCGTGTATACCGAGCATTAGCAGCATGGGCTTGCGCGGCAATAAAGAGAGCATCAAACGACGTATAAAAGCTAGTGGGAGGTGATGAAAGAGACTCAATAGTGGAAGACATAACTGCGAAAGTTGAGATAGTAATTAGTAGATAGGAATTAAAGGTGAGAGAGAATAAGAATTAATGGTGCAAGCTAATAAGCGCACTTAATCCAGTACAATCGTTCCTTACAAAGTTTAGTGGTGAGGCAAGTACCGGGCTCACCGCTGTCATTTACGGTCACCGCCTACGCTAATCAGGGAGAGGGGCCGTCTGTATATCTCTAGGGGGCCGTCTGTGTATCACTCCTCGCTTCAACCCCGTTCCCGTTCTTCCCTCGAACTGCTTCTCGGCCTCCAAATCTACGGCCGAACATTCCCACCCACCATCCATAGTACCCCGTACCATAAATTGGATCCCACCTCAGCCGTTCAAGCACCGAACCTCCAATTAATGTACCGGCGTCAAGTACAATGACCCTGGTCGCCGATCCAGGACGACCTCCCACCTCTCTCGCGCCATGCTGTGCTTGAGAAGTACATCTACATTCCTCTGTCGCAAATTTGCTGTGCCTGTATCTGCTTCTGTATATCCTCAATTGCACACTCCTTTACGTTTTCATCTACGTTTCGCCTCCCAATCGCTCAGAATGGCCTCAACTCTCCCTCGGCTCCCCATCTTCGAAGCGATCGAGAACCATGACCCCCAGTCGACAGCCGTCATACACTCAGTGTCAGGCAGACGCTTCCAATACGGCGAGCTGTTAAAGGATGTAGCAGAAGGCAAGGACAGGCTAGTCAAAGAAGCTGGGGGAAGCTCCGCAGAGGGCGAGAGGATAGCTTTTCTCGTGGAGAATAGCTATGACTATGTAGGTGCGCAGAATGTATAACCCCCAAATGCTAGATGTTAGAAACTTATAGGAAACTCCAGTAACGCTGCTCTCTATCCTTGGTGCGCACTCAATTGCACTCCCTCTTTCGCCTGCCTTCCCAGCGAATGAGTTGCAGTATATCATGGACCAGAGTCAAGCTTCAATGCTATTGTCGTCTGCAAAATTTGAGAGTAAGGCCGTGGAAGTTCTGAAGCAGGATTTGGAAGGGAAAGCGAAACATGTCAAGCTAGGGAAGAAGTTTGGGGGAGCTGCTCAGAGTAAAGTTACTCTTGAGGGA
This sequence comes from Cadophora sp. M221, assembly GCA_017366145.1. Taxonomy (NCBI): domain Eukaryota; kingdom Fungi; phylum Ascomycota; class Leotiomycetes; order Helotiales; family Ploettnerulaceae; genus Cadophora; species Cadophora sp. M221. The sequence goes on along the minus strand of JAFJYG010000282.1, from coordinate 31,165 downwards.
CCGACTGATGGTAATGGAGGGATGATGCTATACACATCTGGAACGACGAATAGGCCTGTAAGTCTTCATTGGTTCCCAAGAAATATAATGTACTATTCAACTAAGAAAATGTACAGAAAGGAGTACTTCTCCCCCAATCCGTTCTAACAGCACAAGCAAATTCCCTCGTCACAGCATGGAACTACACACCCAAAGACCACCTCCTTCACGTCCTCCCCCTCCACCACATCCACGGCACCGTAAACGCCATCCTTGCTCCCCTCTTCGCCGGCTCTACAATCGAGTTCCTCTTCCCATTCAACGCAAGCTCAGCTTGGTCTCGCTTCGCTTCTCCATTCCTCCCTTCCCAAAGCACAACCTCCCCCAACCCAAGCTCAACATCCCCAATCACATTCTTCACCGTCGTACCCACAGTCTACAACCGTCTCCTAAGCACATTCAAAGACCTCACCCCCGAAGTCCAAACGGCAGCCAAGCAAGCCATCTCCCCAGCCAACCTCCGCCTCAACATCTCCGGCTCAGCTGCCCTCCCCACGCCTACCAAAAAAGCCTGGTCGGACCTTAGTAGCGGCAACGTTCTCCTCGAACGCTACGGCATGACCGAAGTAGGCATGGCACTCTCCTGCGGCCTGTCCAACGACGACCGCGTAGACGGCTCCGTTGGTTGGGCCCTCCCCGGCGTAGAAGTGCGCCTCGTCGACACCGAAACGAACGAGGTGATTCAACCAGGTGAAGAGCTCGACAAGGACGGCAAGGAGCGCGATGGAGAGATCCAACTCCGCGGACCCACGATCTTCAAGGAGTACTGGCGCAACGAGAAAGCCACATTATCCGAGCACGTCAATGGCGATGATGAGAAAGGTCGTTGGTTTAAGACCGGCGACGTTGCCGTGCGACGAGACGTACCAAGCGCAGGCCACAGTTCGCAAGACTGGGCTCGCGGGCCTATGTATTTCATTCGAGGGCGTAAGAGTGCCGATATAATCAAATCGGGCGGAGAAAAAGTCAGCGCGCTTGAAGTAGAGCGCGAATTACTCTCCCTGCCACAAGTCGCCGAGGCGGCAGTCGTGGCTGTCCCGTCCGGGAAATGGGGCCAGAAAGTCGGTGCGGTGATCATCCTCAATGAAGATGCTGAGGGGAGGAAGGGGAAGTGGGGTCCGATGGATATGAGGAGGGCGTTGAAGGCGCGGTTGGCGAATTATAAGATTCCACAGGTTATGAAGGTTGTGAATGATATCCCGAAAAATGCTATGGGGAAAAGTGAGTCTCTTGCCGTCTTCTCCCGATTTGTTTTTAGCCCGCCAATCTGGATAAGGAGTGGTGATGCTAACGTGCAGTTTAGTCAACAAGAAACAACTAGTAAAACAAGTGTTTGCCGAAGAGGCGAGTGGTGATGAGATGTAAGATATTGGGAAACACATAGATTGTAAATATTAGACCAAACTAAAAGTGTATACGAGCGGCCAACATTAAAAGATCTTGTTGTGTATATGAACAGAGGATAGATAGATACGTAATCTAGAAACTCATCTCTCTGTTTGATTCACTGCCTGTGTGGGATCAAGTGAGATGAAAATCTAAGCAGCTAAGATCAATTTACTCCATATACGTGGACTCAATACGACGCTCTGAACTATTAACCAAACGGGAACGAACAATGTTCCCGAACTTCAGTATCAAATACTAGTAATCTTAAAAACTAACCTCTCAACGTACTTGCATACCACGAATATTCCACTCACTATAAAAAGTCACAGCTCACAGCTCCCTACAAGATCTCGTAGCCAAGCAAGGAGGTAGTCATTGATTGCACTTTTATTTTGCCCGATCTATAAACACATTCCAAGCCAGTCCTCGCTCAGCAGCAATAACGCCATGAAAAATGTGTGTGCCTCCTGAAGAGCAAGCAAGTAGTAAACAATGTAGCCGAAATGACCCAGCAGGCAGGCATAGCTAGCTACTTGCTACCCCTCCCTCCCTTATGCATATTTCAGAAAAACAATGCTGACCCATCCGCAAACGCAACGCAAAAATCGGAGAAAAGCAAAGGCGGTCCAGGCTAACGATGAACCCGATTAGACGGTATACTTGGCCTTCGCACGGGTGCTACCACTGTGAGCACTATCGGTGTGACCAGAGAACTCGACGGCCTCGGTCGTTGGAACCTTCAAGACCTCCTTGAACTTGCGGCCGATGTTCATCAGTACCTCCTTGCCCTTGTCCGTCGACCGACCCTTGCCACCAGCAACATCACCATCTCCCCCACCTGGTATGCTCTTGCCGATTGTGCGGGTCCAGACACCGATACGGTAGAAGCCCTTTCGGACATTGACGACAACGCCCATGAGCTCTCCATCATCCTCATCCTCAAGAGTCTCACCGATGGCCGAGAGCATAACGTGCAGCCAGAGGTCATCGATAGGGACATTTCTCTTCTCCTTGAATTGGTATGACCACTTTCCACCGTGCTTGTTTTGAGGATCCTCCCATTCTGGACGAACGTTCTCCTTGAAGAGATGGTAGTCGGACTTGAGGGCAAGCTCGGAGACGGGGGCGATGTTATTCTAGCCATCAATTAGTAGGATTCGAGAATCTTGTAGCAGAAGAACGTACATAGACACCCCAGAATTCTTCGACGGAGTTAAAGGTGATGACCTCCTTCAGTAAATCATTCCAGTTGTCACCCTGCAGTTAGATTTAGCAGATGTAGGTTTGGAGGTCCCGGCGCAAACTTGCCTTTCCACTGGGCGGCTTGGTGAACCAGAGTGTCCACTTGTGCATGAGCGGGTGCTTGACATTGAAGTTATCCTTATCGTGGAAGACGGTGATCTGCTCATCAGCTCCGCTGGGCGTAGTCTGCTTGTTCTCGTCGCGGTTGGCGCCTTCTGGAGAAATGGGGATGGTGGTCAGGTCGACTGGTGTCGAGGCATCAATGGGTGTTTGTGGGGCGACTGCTGCCATGATTGCGGGTTGTATGGGGGGTGTATGTTGATAACGAGTCCAAATGGCTATTGGTGGTCGAAGGGTTGGGATGTCTGGTTCAGAGGTTTCTTTTTGTCGAAGCCAACAAACCGGGGCTGGTGTTGGGTGAATTGGAGGACGGTTGGTGGTGAAAGGTTCTGGACAGTGGTGGTGAAGTTTGGCGCAAAGGAAGGAAAATCCCAGCACACAGATGGTTGGAATAGGAAGGTCCGGGTTTGGCGACTATTGCACCAGGCAATTCGTCAAGAACAAAGGGCTGGGGTTGTTGTAAAGAGGCGTGGGGTTGGTTTGCGATTACGGTTTGCGATTTCCTCTTAAATTTTGAAGATGCTCGCTCACTCAGGAACCTCTGGCGCGGTTGCAGTGGCGCTTGCCCAAACAGGGGCAGTTGGCTTGGTCAGTCACGTGCCAAGTTTTTGTCTTGAAAGTGCGATTTGACCACCTTCACCTACCTAGGAACCTACCTAGGTATCAATTAGACTTGATAGCTGGGAGGCTGTTCTAGAAATGCGTTTATAGTTATAATCTGTTAACCTACTTTCATTTTGACAACGTAATTGGGTGACGGTGCACTAGTATCAAACAGTTTCAATAGCCTTCAGTTAGAGATTTAAAGAGGACCAAAAACGAATATGCGAAAGTACAGAAGCAGTTGAATGAAACTCTCGCATGAATTTTCTGCATGCATGCCTAGAACCGAATGATGTGCAAAGGAAATATTTGTTTGCTCAGAGATATCAAAGATCTCATTGGTGGCAAGCATCTAAATGCAACGCCCAAACGCCAAAACTGTCTAAAAGCAGACCCCATCCATATGCAGCATTCTATGAAAAACGCAACCAACTCAAAGAGAAGTACCAGCGGATCTATACCCCAGCCCCCATCCATCTATACCTAACACAAAGCACCTATTTGACAGTCGACTGGCTGTTCAAGAAGCTAAGATAGCAGTTCCAGCCCAATGAGATGACATTGACAACCAGCACTCTGTGGTGGAGAGGCACCAGCTTGAAGTTGACGCACTGAATGAACGGCCACACCATCCAGTTCGACTTCAGTGCTGTCCAGTAGCTCTGATCCAATTTATCCTTTGGACTTGTCCCCTCCATGATGGCCATACTGCTAAGGAAGACGAACAGGTTGGTGCTGGCGAACATCGTCTGGTCGCATGCCACTCGGGCGAGGATCTCGGCGTTCTTGTTCTTCAACACGACTTTGTTCTGCAGGAATTTGAACCACGTCGTGGCTGCTGGTCCGAAGATAGCTGTGCAACCCAACCGTCAGCGCTGAAACCATCGGTGAGGGTATGCAAAAGAGAACTGGAACGAACCTCCTCCGTATAATGCCATACGTCCCGTTCGTGCCAGATCATGCTTCTCCAATCCTTTCTTCTCGACCAGTTGTTGTGCCATGGTATCTCCCGTTGCGAATAGCACCGCCGTAGTGACGCTCTGCGTCAGAATTGGGCGCGAGGCCAGCTTCATTTGGTACCTGCAGACTCAATCAACGCTTGTCTCTTGCGCATAAATAAGACCAATTGGTTCTTCTAGGGTCAAACTTACCATCTGAACATCTTTGCGGATTGACGATGTTCTGAAAATCAAAGGGCGGAGGAGAGGAATTTATTGTTTTCGAGAGCTTCAAAACCCCATGGTTTCCAAAAATCAAGGCGGCGACAAGGATCGACTCCGGTCGGACAGCTCCATTGTAGGCTAGCGTGGGGAGCTGAGGAAGGTCTGCCGACGCGGTGAGGCTTGAGGCTTGAGTATAATTTTGATTCACTCACGTGTGTATCGAAAAATTGGATGGTTTGAGACATCCAGGCACAGATTCATTTCGGTTCCCAGATGTTTTGGCATTTGGATAGTCAGGCGATCAAGACGTGGGATTTTGGGGGTAGTTGGATGAATAATGACATTGCATTCGCTACCCCACACTCACACACTCACTCAGCCCGCAATAGAGCAGCTTTCCTTTTGAATGACTGGAAGTTTGAGTTGCCCATACTCAGAGCAATTCTACCTAGGTAGAACTACTAGTATCCCATTCATTTCCTCACAAATTTGGTCATAACCTGCCATAGCACGAAATCCACAAGTCGTGTACAGCATCTCACCCATTGACTGACCCCCACGTACACCATTCAGTAACTCTCAACAGCACCTCCCCTATCATCAGCTAGATCCGGCACCCATCCCTTTGGTCTCTCCCTCCCTCTGATAATCATTCCATAAACAGCCGTCTCAACCTTCTCGACACAAGTCTTCATGACCTCCATCTTCTTCTCAACATCCTTCCCCAGTCCCGTACCCACACACGAAGTCGTATCCAGCGCCTGGAAGCTCGTTCGTAAAGATCTCATATCGATCAGAATATCACGATCTTCTACCGTAGTAGGCTCCGCGCCTTTTGATCCTGGAAGCGTCCCCGTAGTAGCCATCATCGTGATGGCAAACCGCATCAACTCACCTACCAGATCAAAGATGCCTAATACATAATCGTCTCCCGTAAGGGTAACCGTCTCTGGTAGGGATTGCGCCGCTTCCTCTAGTGTAATCAGAGTCTGATTGAGGAGGTAGTGCTGGAATGATATGGCTTCCATATACTCTTGAATGCCGCCCGAGATCTGCCGCTGATACCGCCAGGCATTGATACCAGTCAGATCAGGAGCGATCAAGGCGAATTGCTCCTGCATAGCTGATGCCTTTGCTTGAACCTCCGAAGCTATCTTCGGAGGTATCGCGCTCTTCAGCGACCGTACTCTACCCCAAGTCAGTCTTTGCTCGAATCTTGCTTGCCAGATAATACCCGTGATTTACCTCTGCAGCGCGAAAATGCTATTTACTATCAGTTCGGAATCTTTCAGATCTAAGTCAAGAGCATACAAACTCACATCTTCTTACTTGCAGCCGTGATATCCCTGGAAGCCTTGATAATGCGCTCTCTGCGATCATGATGCTCGTCCAACTCATCACGGAAATTCTCAAACATGGGCATGAAAGGTGAGGTCTTCACATCCTGTTCTTGCGCCTGTGCCTTCTCAGCTCCATCGTGATGTCTCTTAACGCCTGGCATTTCCCGTGTTGGAATGGACATTGGTCGTTTTTCGATGTTTAAATCTCGCAGGGAGATTCCGATCAGATCTTGGTGGGGGTCTGGAGATGCAAGAGGATCTGCAGGGTGGAGGCCGGCTGGGCTGGCGGGAGCTTGAAATCTCAGCCACAGCCGAACCGAACATTGTGCTACACCCCTTTCACACGACAGTTAACAAACTCACTCTCAGTTTCTCAACCCACAATAATACACTCGTTTGTGCTTATCTATTCCCTTCCCATTCTCACACCGGCTTAATGTAAACATCCACAAGATGCCCTCCTTCTTCTCAAACCCCCTCCTCGTCTTCTCCGCCGCGATCGCTCTCCGTGTCATCCTCTTCTTCTACGGCCTCTGGCAAGATGCTAACTCGCCCCTGAAATACACCGATATCGACTATTACGTCTTCACCGATGCAGCCCGCTACACCGCTCACGGGCACTCGCCATATGACCGTGAGACGTACCGGTACACCCCTTTACTAGCCTGGATGCTATTGCCAACGGCATGGTCGAGCACGTGGTTTTCATTCGGGAAAGTGCTGTTTGCTGTAGGGGATATAGTGGCTGGATGGCTTATTGTTCTGGTTCTGAGGAAATCAAATCAGATGTCCATGGAGAGGGCCTTGAAGTTCGCTAGTATTTGGCTGTTGAACCCTATGGTTGCGACGATCAGTACTCGGGGGAGTTCGGAGGGTTTATTAGGGGTCATGGTTATTGCTCTTCTTTGGGCCATCACTCAAAAGAAGATCTTCCTCGCGGGAATTCTACTGGGTCTTGGTGTTCATTTCAAGATCTACCCGTTCATATATGCGCCATCTATCATTTGGTGGATGGACGACGAGCATATCGGTACCGGAAAGCAGTCGAAGAAGGCAAACCAAAGTACAGACCTGATAAGTCTAGCGAAGCGGTTTTGCAACGGTGCTCGAATAACCCTCACGATCACCAGTCTCCTCACATTTACGAGTCTGAATGTATTGATGTATTCAATGTAAGCATCTTCACTCTACGCAATTTTCTTTCTCTTTCTGACAGAGCCTACAGCTACGGTGGGCCTTTCCTCCAACACACCTACTTCCACCACGTCACACGTATAGACCACAGACACAACTTCTCGCCCTACAACACGCTCCTGTACCTGTCCTCCTCCGCTCCAGGAACCTCATGCATCCGTCTCGAATCTCTCGCTTTCATCCCCCAGCTCTCCCTCTCCGCACTCGCCCTTCCACTGCTCCTCGCGAAGAAAGACCTCCCATCAACCATGCTCGCGCAGACATTCGCATTCGTGAATTTCAACAAAGTCTGTACTAGCCAGGTATGATTATGATCCTTCAATCTACCATTCATCCCCAGTCCTAATACATCACAGTATTTCCTCTGGTACATGGTCTTCCTCCCATTGTACCTCCCCACCTCCTCTCTACTAGCACGGAAACCCCTTGGCATAAGTGCAGCTGCTATCTGGGTGTCGATGCAAGCTTTATGGCTACAGCAGGGATTTCAGCTAGAGTTTCTTGGGCAGAGCACTTTCGTTCCTGGGCTCTGGATAGCGAGTATTTTGTTCTTTCTGACCAATACATGGTTACTTGGGATCATAGTCGGGGATATCGGGTCTTTATCAAAATTATCACAGAAGGGAAGTATAAAAACGCACTAGGGTAGTCAAAATGCGAAATCATGTATTTTTGATTCCACTTCGTGCTCAATATATAGCACAGCAATAAACCGCCATACCATTCATTATCATCCCCGAGTTATGCATCGATCAGATATCTGAAGTCCAGCCCAAGCCCAAAATTGCAAAGCTGCACCATCCATTATGCGCCATTCCATGAATCCTTGCTAGCAGGCCCGGCCCCACGGCTTTTTTCGATGACCATTAAACGCCTTCCTTCATATACCAGCAACTCCATCGCTCATCCCATCCCAAGTGCAACCCTTCCAATATTCCTACAATTAGAAAGCGCCGATAATCCAGACATGCAAGCAAAAGCAAATCGCAATTTTAGTTGGCTCCCAGAAAGACCAGAGCATATGCAACAAATTTTGAGAGACGATAGTAAAGGGGCCTTCAATGGATGGTAATCCCGTCGTTGCGGGATAGAATGAGGTAGCTCGCAACCTTGACAGATAGAGGTTTAGTTTTGGAGAATGTTGGTGGTGGGCGTAGTTGACCGTCCTTGAAGTCGAATTCGCATAGGTCGCCTGGCTTCTCAATAAACGAGGCACCAGGGCGGGTTCGTGCCAGTGTGTCAACAATGGAATCGCTCCAGAGTCCGGTACATTGCCTATTCAGCAACTGGAAATAGGGGTTGAGGGCGGGTACTTGGGAGTCTATCCATGTCAGCTTGCCTATACATCTGATCGCAAGCGAGCGAAGCTTACCTAAATCAAGGAAACGAATTCTCAAGAACTCTAACGCGGCCAACCTGTCCAAAGATCTCACTCCAGAGGTCACCAGACGTTCAAAAGCAGTGATGAAAGCTGCATCTGTGATTCCTGAACCATCATTCCAGACTCCCAGCGGCCGGCAAACGTTCTTGACGACGATGTCGACACTCTTTAGACGCGAAGTCCGAGGATTTGACAATTTGGCAGCTTGATCGAAGAACGACCAACAAATTCTGCCCGTATATGATAAATGCTCCAACGTAGGAATCCCCTTGGCCATCTCAGCACAAAAATGCGTTATCCCAGCAACTTTCTTAAAGAACATGGGAGATACTGCCTCGCGACGGTAGTCTGCCTCCAAGCAAACATTGAGGTGTGTGAGGTTTTGTGGTAGTTTGGGAAGGATAGTAGCCATGGAAATATAACTCTTAGACTTGGGTTTGGCATAAGATGCATGCCATTCGTTGAGATTCGGTAGGGCAGCCACAATATTTTGGAAGTCATCGTCCGATCGAATGAGATTCCATTGTCCTTTGCAGACGAGGGTTCGAACGGACTCGATGATCGGCAGGGCTTGGGTTGTAGCGTTATTGTAGTGCTGAACCATCGGTGGCTTCTTTCTCTCCCCACCCTCCAATGTCAAAATACAAGCCTCTGAAAATGTCATCCCCACAAATCTGAATACTTCCTCCAACGTACAATTGTTCGATGGTGATTGGTATGTTATAGTTGTGCCTGTGTCTGCTAAATTTCCAAGCGCCCGGATTACCAGCGAACGATCAGGAGTCGTGGATGGGATTCGAAGAGTACGATCAAAGGCTGGATTCTTTTGTTGGAATACGGGAAACCAGAACTCGATATGTTTGACATGGGAGCAAAGGTGCTTGTGTCGAAAGAACCAGAGCATGGCTTGATCCACAGACTCCCTAGTCCCCTTGATCTTCAAGTGCCGGTAGAGGCGGTCCTGGATGAGTGCTCTCCATCGCTTGCTGACCAGTGCCAGTTCCGAGACTTCACGTCGTCTCGAATGCCGCAATGCTGTTCCCCAGCCTCGTAGGATCTTCGTGTTCCCCGCAGCCGCTGTTCTGGACGATGCTGAAGCCCGAACCCCAAACAAGTGATCCAAGATGCACTCATGGATCTCACTTGGGAGCTCTATGAGAGGAGATTTCGAAGAGATTTGAGGAGAAGATTCGGTAGCATCGAATTCGTGGGTGTCTTCGGAGGCTAGATCTTCGAGGCCGTCGATTTCGAGTAGTCGCTGTGAGCATTGGATACTTCCATCGAGCAAATCTTGGTGGGGGAACGGTGTGCTTTTAGGTCTGGCCGGGGGTACAATATCGTCTTCAAATCCATCCGCCTTCAGCTGATCTAGAGGAATCGATCGAACGTTTGTTGGGGTCGAAGGGCCAGGCGTTGCAGGCGTGGAGGCTGTCGTCATGATTGGAGTCAAAAGTAGCGGGTGGCCTGTCTCGTCTACTCGAGACATAGTATCTGCATGCATGCTATCTGTCGTCCTTCAGTAGCTCTCCAACTTCAATAAAGGTCGGAAATTTCAGTGAACTTCATGGAATGCAATGTCGAGCAGATCAAAGAGAATGTATGCGATGGCCAGCACCTGAGATTATATGTGAAGAACGAGGTTGTCGTTCAAGGTAAGGAGATGAAGGCGTATTTGATTCAGCGGGTTCAAGATTGCCGGGTTGCCATGAACAGAGTATGGAGATTGTGTATCGCAGGAGAGGAGAGAACTGCGAGGTTGTAACAGATGAGGAGGCTGACGCGGGCAGTGCTTTTGGCGCGGGCGGGAATTCCAATGAACCTTGTGAAGGAGGATGGGGTGACTGCGCTGTACTGCGTGAGTCTATTCGGTAGAGAGGGTGGTCACCGTCTGCGCCAGTGAGAGGGATGCATATATTGTGTGAGTGAGGATTTGTTGTTACAAGACAGCGATGGGGGATAATTCGAAGGACGGGAAGGGAATTGAAGTGGAGTGAAGTGTGAAGTGAGGGAGGCAGTGAGTGAGTGAGTGAGTGGGGTCGGAGCAATGCACCGCTCTGTACCAAGATAGCCTTGGCGAGGAAGCCGCCAGATGGAATCCAGTCCAGTCCAGTGCAGCCCAGGACCAAAGCAATCTCCAGAGTGATGCAGATGGAAATAGAACAACGCACTATGAAACGAAGCAAACGAAACATACGAAACATACCTTACCTAGGTAGGTAGATTACTAGATATGCAAACAACAAAGCACAAGTCATAAATAACTATCGACAAGCAGTGAGTGAGTGAGTGAGTGAGTGAGTGAGTGAGTGAGTGAGTGAGTGAGTGATAATTAACCTCTACGGTGAAATTCATAAGAGACACACCTCACTTTTGATAGTCTTCCGAAAAGCAACAAGAGGTGCCAAGATATCCTTAATACCCTGCAGGCGTTAAGGCGTTAAGATCTGATATGCAGATAATTTTCTACTTCCTCAGGTTATCTTTCCTTTAATCTTACATCTGCGGTAAATCATCGAGTACCTATGTACTAGATAAATCTACATCTTAGGATTCTCTCCGGACAACCTAATAAGCCTCAATCAAGCCTCCTATATGTCATCAGTCAGGGTCCGGTCCCCGCTAGTACTGTAGTAGTGGTATTTCGTTGCCTACCCTACCTAGGTTCTCACTCGGCTTGGCCTTCTCATGTCAGCGTCAGCCCTACATCAATCACCACTGCACACGTAATAACCCTTACTCAGCTTCTCTTGTTTATTACTTTTAGCTATCATTCTCGTGTCAACTATTCCACTTTCTCCCTTGTAGGTTGTCTTTTTGGCATTCGTAGTCTCCAGTCGCCTCGTCTTCCTCTGCTTTATCTTCCGGTCAATATTAACAAGCGCCTTTGTATCCTGACTCTACTACGGCTTGGTTCCTGCGACTAGCTCTTACCTACTTGTCGTTGTTCTGGGTCTCGAGTCTAGCTCGGTAACATTCTAACTCACTGCTTCAGCTCTACCCTCACCAAGAGAAACAATTAGACCTATGGCTTCCGCAAGAAGCCATTCCGGGTGCTGGACCTGCAGGATCCGGTTAGTTCTCCCAAGTGACTTTCCCAGTTTCTCATATTTCCGAACAAGCAAAGTCAGGTGGATGAGGCATCTCCGTCTATATGTGAAGTCGATGCAGAGATATAGGACTGACCATTTCCGATAGCAAGAAAAAGTGTGACGGTACTTACTCCTCTGAACATGTGTTGTCACACGCACGTTCACCGTGGAACCGCCCATTCGGGTCCCTTTCACCTTCCAGTTGCTATCTCTGACCCAATATTCTTGCAGATTTGAGACCTACCTGTGGCCCATGTTCATTTCGAAATATCACCTGTCATGGCTACGGGGAACGGCCGCAATTTGTAGGTCAAATTCAGAATCAATTTTCAATCTTATGATATCATCTATATCGTTCCTTCGCTTGACCTGACGATCATGAAATGGCAATAGCTCCACAATTCACTAACCTGCAAAAGATGTCCGATCCGGAAGAGCAGAAGATGGAACTTGAAAAAATACAGCGAGCGGTCAGTGACAGTTTGAAAGCCAGGAGATCATTCCGGGTATCTAAGAGAGCGGTGAGGGGCTTCAAATCACAGTCAATCGGGTCTGATGTGCCGGCTATCCAACTGGATCCGGATCTTGGATTGGTAAACGCATATGATAATCAACTATCTCTCAGGCCCGACCCTCCGCATCTAGTATCTAAAGAAGATTCCGAAGACCGCACAAAGCTTCCAATCCACTACCCGTGGCCTTCAAGTTCTACGGCATCCACAAGACTAGCAGATCACCAGAGCCTGGTAAGCGCGAGCAATCAATCCCCCAATACGATCGATGAAGAGAAAGAAAATATTCAGAAACCATTCACGTATCTTCCATCGCTTAATCCAGCAGCGAATGAGCAAGACTTTTCCTTGATCATGAATTACCTAGACAACATCTTTCCATTACAATTCTACTTCTATCAACCTTCAGCTTTCGATCGAGGTCGAGGCTGGTTGCTCGCCTTAATCCTTCGATCCAAATCTGCATACTACACAACACTTGCTTTCAGCGTCTTGACACACATCATCTTCCAACACAATGGAGAAACCAGTGCGAAACCTCAGCTCTCGAAGCAGCTAGACGAATACCACACCCTAGCAATCACCGAGCTCCAGCGCCAGCTTGAGTACTTGCCCAAAGTGCTCAATGGGGCTGAGCACTTGAGAATCGGTGTTGAAATTCTATCCTGCACCATCCAATTCCTCTCGATTGAGGTTTTCCGAGAGACTAAATCCTTCAAAGGGTGGAAAAATGACTGGGAGTTCCATCTCGATGCAGCTGGAACTATGCTCTCAGTGATTGGAAACGGACTCGCCCAGTCTTCGGCATTATCCAACATGCCTGTCGTGAGCGAGGACGATCTCTCCCAGTTCCCCAGCAGCTCACTTAGTGATCTGGCCGGTCTGGATTTCTTCATGACTACTTACGTTTGGTCAGACATTTTGCGTTGCGCATGCTTCGGTTTGAAGCCCGCTTCCAGTCACTCATTCCAATACCTGAACTACCTGGAAGAAGGAAGGATTCGACTGGATCGGGTGATGGGGTGTAGGAACTGGGGTATGATTGCAATTCGAGAGATTACAGACTTAGAAAACTGGAAAATCGATATGAAAAAACACGGTAATTTGGATATGCCAATGCTGTACCGAAAGGGCGCGGCAATAGAGAGCCGTCTGGCCAACGGCTTGAGTAGCCTCAAACAGCAATCCAACGCTCAGACATATCTCGACCAAGATTGTGATCTAATCTCGGAGATATATGCAATGTCTGCACAGATATACCTCGCAATCGTCCTCTGGGGCAACTCTCCTCACACCCCGGCGGTTCGGGTCACTGTTGCTGGTTGCCTGGTAGCCATCAAAGCTCTTCCCCAGCACCTGATAATTCGTATTGCGTTTCCGTTCTGTGTTGCTGGATGTATGGCGTCTGATGAAGAGAAGGATAGCTTCCGAGCGGTTCTTTACAATGTTGAAAGCGGTAGCTTTCCACTAGGTATGCTGTGGAATTGTTTGGATATCATGGAAGAGTTCTGGGCGATGAGAGACGGCGGAAACCTTGATTCGAAATACTTCGCTGGTAATAGCGGATGTCCTTGGACTATCGCAATGGAAAATATAGGGACGAAAGCTCTTCTCATATAGCTCAAGTACTGGCTAATCAATCTTTGAAGGAGAAGAAAGAGCTTTAGACTTTTCAGGTCCCAACGATTTGCCAGGGCAATAAATATTGGGGTGGATCTAGCCCTCACTGGAAATTCGCGGGCTATATCTCCCTGCACTCCATTGTGCCACTACCATCTTCGCATAGCTTTGGACTTCTAGGTGCTTGCAACAAGATCGAGAAGACAGCAATCACACAGAATGTGCAGGACTTTGGGGCTCGGCTGCTGTTCACTTTCGTTCTTGCACTACTCCTCGAATTGAGCCTTTCCAAAAAAGCCTTGCAGCTCCACGAGTAGCTGCCCTTTCTCAACAATCTCCTTCTGACGATCAACAAGCTCCTGGACAGACCAATTCACCCCCATATACCTACCATTCATGAATTTCGCCTGTTCGGAGGCAAGCCATACCGCAACTCCACCAGCCAGCGCAAAAGTATCCTTCGAGAACTTGACGAATGCAGGTTTGGTGATAGCCGTGAGGACCGTCCCAGGATGAAGCGATACAGCTACAATATTCGAGTTTTCAGCAGCAACGTATCGCTGGATCTGGACCTGGACGAGCTTCGAGAGCGAGTAACTTGATGTTCCGGGTAGGATCGCGATGGCGGCGGCGCTGGTGATGTTGATGATCGTAGCTGGCTTAGTATCTCCGACGAGTTTCAGAAATTCTTGGGTCATGAGAAGTGTTCCTTTCACGTTGACCTCCTGTTGTACATCATCAGTGCAGATCCGAGATAAAGAGGGAGACAAATGTACGTACGAAGTCATACCAGAAGTCAGACGCATCGACTTCCTTGATTGGGAGTGCGGATTTCCCGGAGCCAGCATTATTAACCAGCACATCAGCTGTTCCAAACTTGGCTTTGATATCTGCAAACAGATCCCGGATAGCGCTTTCGTCCCGAATGTCTACAGACTGAGCCAAAACCAAAACTTCGGAATTGATTTTCTTGATCTCTTGACTTGATGCTTCGAGTTCTTCAGGGTTCCTGGCAACAAGGATGATAGCTTTAGCACCAGCTTTAGCAAATGACGCAGCGAATGCCTGAAGTTTAGAGGTCAGCTATAGGTTTGGACATGGCGCGTCTTGAAAAGAAGGATCGAACCTTCCTCCCAAGCCCCTGGCTTGCTCCGGTGATTATGACTACTTTCCCTTTCTGAGAGAAAGAACCTTGGGTTACGTCCAATTCAGGATATTCATCACGATAGGTAGTTTTCGTGAATTGGGAACTGGTGACAAAGAAGTCGTCTGGGAGCTGGGCGAGCTGATCCATTTGGGGGTGGGCTAAGTAGCTGTTGACTGGAATATTTTCCAGAGATCGAGTTGCAGTGATAAAATTTAGGGATAGGAATCTTCTGAGCTGGATGTGTGTGTGGGATGTATGTCATTTTATCGGGGACAGGCTTTGAACTTATATGCATGGATAGACAAGTCCCGTGGCAAGTCTGACAATCATTCTCCGTCTCAATTAAGCGCAGCTGAATGCACAGACATCGGTTTACATCGTACTCAATTCAAAAGTTTGGTAGCTCTTCGTTTCCATTACAGGAATCGCCTGTGAGGGCATATCCACAAGATCAAGGGGCCAATTCTAGCGGCCGCCGTCGGATTAAGCGCAGTGCGGATAACATGTCAGACCACACTTCCACTCTCTTTTAGTCAGCAAACACGCCCATAATTACAAGGGCAAGAAACAGAAGTGCAAAGCGAGTATCCCACTCGGTGGAAATTTGAGGCGAGTCCTTGACTGAGGAAGGAGACATGTGACCGGCCTACTAGTGACGGGTGCCGTTCCATTGTCAGCAAGGGAAGGAAGACAAGCAATTTAGCCTCCGTAACCCTTGTCGCCTACAAGAAACCAATGCAACCTTCACCGCCGGTCAGCAAACTCCCTCAGCTCGGTTGTCAGTTGTTCTCGCTTCACAGCCTTTTTCCCTTTATCCTGCCAAGACCCGCGAACCCCTTCCTCGGTTAAAATAAGTTAATAAATAAATATTATTAAATTTGAAAAGTGTGCAAAATACAAGCGCTACAGCCCTGCTTCGAGAAAGGACTCAAGCATTAAATTGCGATTTCAAGAAGAAGATAAAATGGCTTTTTCGTGCTCCTAAAACACGCGATGGGCCCCTGTGGATCGTTCGTTGGCTGGCTTTGGCAGAGTTTGGCTGGGGAGAAGTTTATCCGAGGAACTCGCTGTCCAGAAGTTGTTAGCTGGCACCGAGGCCGGGCACGAGATATAAAAATCTGTCATTTGAATGTATCGAATAATGAAGTATTTGGTAAAGCTGCGCTTATAGGAAGGGCATACCGAAAAGTAAATTCTATACCGAAAGCGAAAGCACCTCGGAGTGGACGCACGAGCTTTTTTTTATATGTATTTTTATTCATTTTACTTTTCGGTGTACCCTTACCTAAAGGCGCAGCGTTACCAGATGTTAGCTGTCTCTGATCCTAAGGTTAAGTTTAAATAAACGTCGTGTCGCATACTCACTTTTTTCATTTGTAAGGACCTAAGACTTTTGGCCTACCTAGAGGTAGAGGCTGTGGCCACTTGAGCATCTGGGAATCACGCCTGAAAGTGCTTTACCGCTTCATTGGCGAGGGTCTCGAGGAGTCTCATTCTCCAGATTATGTGTGCGAGTAGATAAAAACAAGGTCTGTAGATTGACTTCCCCTAATTCCTGGCTCTCCCAATGGTTCAAAATCCTGTGCACGCTAAAAGTCTTAGGTAGGTCCATTGTATATATATATATAAAAGTGAGTATCGTATATCGTCTACCACATGCCATGGTCCCCCATCTGGTTTAATTGTCCGGTGTCTTTTTGGGGCATTGTTTTTCTTCTGCTTCACGGTTTCTTACATTAAACTATGCATCCAATTAGAGGGTAGCATTCCCTTCACAGTAGTGCATTATGACTGAGGAATGTCATAAGATAGCAATTTGCGGCTCGTTGATATTGTGTTAAAACATTAAGTGAAGAATAGTATGCAGTCTCATGGCTTTTCATTCGGACATCCATCCGCTATCCTCTCCCATCGCGCCGCAATTCCACTACAAGCACCCTATGCTAACCCGAAACAGTCGTGTATGGTCCAGGCTGTTCCAAGCTAGAAATTCTCCCCAGAAGAAATTCTAACTGTCTGTAAGCAGCCCCAGGAGTGTACTGGGGAACAAAGTGTCCTGCGAGATTGACCTTCACGAAAGTTAATCCACGCTCAGAATGTGTGGTACCTTGATTGGCTTGGCTTGGAACTTTGAAGTTAAATGTAGAACTGGGAGGCGTCTGAAAGCCTTGAAGGCCACCCCAGGTCTGAAATTTATTAGCCTGGATCGCATTGTGGATGTCACAATTGAAAGTGGAAAATATATTGGATAGAAACTTTAATACTCCGAGGGAAAAGGCTTACCATGTTCTGGATAGTGATCAGCGAGCCATCAGCGAAGAGCAAGAAATCAAGAAGGCCATGTACAATGATGACGTTCTTTGTGCGATCAATCACGGACGGAAGCGTTCCAAGACCAGAAGGCAATGACTGATCTCCCGCTGGGAAAATATTGGGCTGGGCCTCGCAGACGAAGTAGTTGGTACGCGGGGCATGAATTGCTCTTTGCACGTCAGAACGGTTGAAGTAGTTGCTTGGACCACCTCCAGAAGATGGATAACCAAGCTCAGACCAGAGGTATGGGCAATAGTCTGTCAGATGGTAAACATTGAAGCACGGATTGGCCCCATAAGCACTGCCAACTATTTCGCCCCAAAGACTGCATCCCGGGGTAGCTGAGCTTGGGGGAGCCGGAATTGGTCCCAATGGAGGAAAAGTGGATGTGTGTTGGGAGTGGTAGCTTGTGTAGCCGCAGGAATCTGCTCGTGCCTTGAAGCTGGCCACTACGGTGTCATCCAGGCCGATGACACTATTGTATCTAAAGAATGGGTTAAAGAAGTCTTCTGGGAGGACGTATGGTACCTGTGATTGTGTGTCTTTTTACTTTTCAAGGACAGGTACGACAGGTACTAAGTAGATTAGCCTTTTGATTGTGGTGGTTGGCCTTTTTTGTCACGTACCTTGTTGCAAAGTGTCGGGATAATTAACTACAGGATCGTTAATCTGCACACCCGTGACATTGAAATAAGTCTTATTGCCGTTGTCCAGCATTGCATTTGCAATCCAAGGTATGAATTGACCCGCATCTAGAGTTTTTAATCAGTATTTTTCATAAATATTTCCCGAAGCATCGTCCCAAACTCGAAAGAAGTTGGCGAATCCCAGACTCGCGGATGGGATATTGAAAGAACCTACAGCTCTCCCCAATGAAGTAGATTTTGTGACCTTGGATGGAGAAGGTGTCAACAAAATTCTTCCAGAATCCCATGAACTGATTGGCGACATCAGTCTCGTTATTGACAAGAATATTTCCTTGGGAGAAACCGGTTCCAACTGGCTGATCGACGTAGATGACATTCGTGAGCTTGTTCCAACTCAAAGCTGTTCAAGTTATTAGTACAGTTGAAGAGTTCGAGAACATTTCGGTAGTTCAGGGCTGTCTCGGTCTGTGATTGAGACTTACGATTGGCAATGGGCTCATATGTTCCACTGTGCCAAATAAAGGGCCCTTCCAGAAGTTAGTAAATCGATTTTATGGCAGGCCAAAAAACCTACCATTTGCTTGAAGTAAAGCTGAAAGTGAACTGCAGCCAGGGCCCCACTGAGCCAGATAACAATTTCCTTCTTGGCTGCTGGGTTTGTCGATGGGAAGAACCAGAACCAGAGGTTGTTTGCATTTCCCACCGAGGGTGGACCGATTGGTAGAGTACCAGCATAGGATTCTCCAATGTTAAACTGGAAACAGGAGTACAACGTCAGCAATTATCCTAGAAGTCTTCACTGAATTGAGGTTGGATGTTCCCTAACTCCCACTGGGTATGAAGGTCCTTCTTGGCAAAATCATGAAAATACAGAGAGTTTTGTCGAATTTGAAACGTAAAGGATAGCAAGATTTCCTTAACGCCTCATACACTACCAGAGCTATGTTGAATTTGATCTGTAATAGATGGGTAGGAAGTGTGCAATAGAGTAGAGTTACGTCAACTTCTGGAAGCTTATTGCCTTTAACAGCGAATCCTGGAAGAAGTTAGCTGGGTTAGAGTCATGGGTGTCTCAATTGACCTACTAGAAGTTTTCTGATTCAGAAAAGATCCCCCGTTTGACGTACGAGGGGCATTCTTGGTGGACTCTGGTGGTGTTGATCTCTTGAGAAACTTTGCCGCTTCTTCGTGGGGATTTTGCAGAGCTCCAACAGACGACACGATAACCAAGACAAAAAAACACTTGATTGAAAGCATGCTTAAGGATATTTCAAAATTCTGTGCGTTGACTGAAGAAAAAATAGGAGTAATTCAAGTCATATGTGTGCTTTATGGTCTTCGACAGCTCTTCGGCAGTGGGTTAGAAAGCAATGAAATGTTGACTTTTCTATTCAGACCCTCTTGCAGAGTTGGAAAACGACAAATGCCCTTGTCTTCCCGTTCGTCGTGCATCTGGCAGGGGAGACCAATGGTACCTGCTTGGTAGCTTCATCGTAATTGAAATTCTCGACCAATACCAAGAGAAACAAAACCCTCACTAATCTGAGCGTACATGTTGGATATCTCCTCTCTTTGTCCACAACGCCTGGCACGGGAACTCGACTCCTGGCCAACCAACCAGCAGGCGGGCAGCCGCAGCAATGCACCATAACCAATTTCCAATCCAAGAATGAGGTTCCAAATATGTAACGCCCAATAGAGAAACATTACCATTGAGCACCTCGTTTGGAAATCGGTTTCGTACCTCGCTTCGGAAGTGACCAGGCGTGGCTGATCGCATCAACATCTCCAACATGTGCTTGGCCCCTTCTGAAAATGTTCTGGAAGGTATCCTGATGATTCCATAGGCCATGTTCACGCCAATGTCTTAGGTTACGTCATTCCTACACGGGAGCAGGTATTCATGCAAGGGGGAGAGATGTTGGTTCTTGAACGCCACATCCGATGTTCTTGCTGTAATCCCATGTCATTGGACCCCTGAATTTGGACATTGTTGGCTTGTTGAACAATCACAAGTGCGATTGGTAACAATGGTGAGTATTCGGGGGGGCGTCGTGCTTACAGACGAATTTCGCTCTTGGGCTTCCCATTCGCTCTGTGCCTTAGCAGATGTGATATTTCGAATACAACATAGTTTAAACGAGTTGACAGCCGAGATTGCGCAATTGATGGAAGAGGGACTCCTTGTATTCGTCGAAACAAACGAGCATTGAGAAGGAAAACAGGTTGTCATGATGAAAAAATACCTCGTCTGTCAGGCGGCCCAAAACCCTGTCCGGCGAAGGGAACTACTGTATTAAAACGAACTTCAAGGTTCAGACCCATGCTTGCTCACATTTGAATTCCTTTTCCGAAGCAAATGCCTTGGAGTGATTTAGATACTTTGGAAAGGCTCCGATTGGTTGGCGTAATAAAGAGAGCGAAGATTGATCTTGGTTCGCCAGAGAGGAATTTGGTTCGCCTTGGCTGCCCCCCTTGACACGCTTCCTCTTGCCACTCAACTTGGCCAAGACAAATGCTCATCAATAGAACTCGTTCAAAAAAGCGGATATTTTGTTTCAAGACGATAGTAATAACACCCAGAGTTAGAAAGAAAGCCGATTAAAGAGATGGGCAACAGATCTGCCAATAGTTGCAAGTGCTGTTTCTCAGCAGACTTTGGTCAATACCTCCAACCTCCAAATAATAACAATAAAATTGTGCTCATAGTCTCGTGTGGAATATCTTTATATGAAATCAATAAATGATTGTCAACGTCTCAATGGAAAATAATTTTATTTCCCCCCATTTTACTCGGTTTCTAGTAATTAACCAACCAAGCTTATTGAGACCAGATCCCGGAGAACATCAGTGACATTCCAAGCTGCGTTCAGGAGTTTCTCCCAGTGATGAACATGAGACCACCAACAGCTAGCTTCCAAATGCTTTCATACCGCTGAAATAATCGAAACCATCATGGTTTACTATTAACAGAATGTAACATAGATGATAATGATTCAAGACGTAGAACTGGCTAAACAAGTAGAATGGCCTCGGGTGTCGCTTACTACTACAAATGTCAACAAAAGGATTCCAAAACCCAAACGCTCTTCAAAAGTGAAGCTATCTGACTAGGAAGCAAACCAATGAGCAATGTGCAAATAGGAACAAGGAAAATAGTATCGAAAATCAAACTGATAAAGACTCCATCCTCTGAGGTAAAGACTACTCTCAAGAGGAGATTTTTCAGGGGAACCAGGGATGTTAAGATGCTCCTCAGCCGTGCGGCGTCGTCCATTGGTGACTTGGCATGCAGAATACTACATTCTAACCTTATTTGAATTGATTCTATGCATTAAATATGACCTACCAAGCTAAACTACAAGTTTGGATTTCAACAAATTGCTTCAAAGGTAGAAGGCAAGGCGAGATAATTAACCAGTGACAGCCATAACAATACCTGTTGGCCGTGTGCATGGTTCTTGGAGTTTGAGAACTTCAGACTCTTTCTATCGTCACGAAGAACAATAATCTAAATACATGCTGTCAAAATTCTCAATCGTGAACTCCATTATCGTCGCTTGTGCTACCGACTTGTTCCAACCACCCCGCCTCGCTTAACCCCTATTGTTGCATCTTCACAGTAGCAAGCAAGCACCAAACCAAACTCAATAGCAAGAAACCTCAACTATCGTGAACAATGGGATTCGTTATCAACAGCCAACATGGAGGCTCAGGAAGCGAAGTACATAATCTTGCCGTCTTTGGGAAATTCAGGCCTTTGCCTTCCTTCCATTCCTTCTTCTGCAGCAACGACAGATCGACGAATTCTCCAACATCCACTGCAACTGCAACTTCAACTTCAACTGCAAAACAAAGGCAACTCTTTCGTCCACATTCTGACACTTCGTTCTCTATCAATCGACCTCCTTCCTCTTACTCTCTTCTCTTCTCGACCACACCACACATCCTCACACTCCTCTTATCTCACCACCTCATATCCACCAGCAACCAGCAACAATGGTCCGAACGAGAGACCAAAACCCAGGAGGCATTTAAAGCCCACTCGAAAGCATTTCCAGAGCTGGGGGGGCTCGCAATCGTCCCGACCCTCCATCACCAAGATGACCTGCCTGGGCTCCAGGTCTGGAGGTTTTCTACGATCCAAACGTCGGTCGCTTCGACGACGACGTGTCAGAGTTCAACTTGGACGGCTCGGAGCGTGCTCCATCTGATGCTTCGGCGGTGCTGCGTTCGCCGTCCGTTGCCTCAGATGGAGTAGTGCACATCGGAGAAGACGAAGAGCATGTCGTCATCACAATCTCAGATGATGAAGAAGAGGAAGAGGATAACAACTCGGTCATCGAGATTTCGTCGGACGAGGAGGGTGAGAGTGAGGATGACACCTCGGAGTTGGAACTTGGTGGAGAACCAGAAGAGAACGAGGATGAGGAAGAAGAGGAGATTGCGGAACCACAAGTCCATCGTTTCTATGGCAAAATCCGAATCAAGCAGTCCGTCTTGGACAGACACGCCGAAGAAGACGCCAACCGACCTCCCTGCTCTCCCAACCTCTCTCTCTCATCCGGACGTACTCCCTCTCCCGATCGTACCAACTCTCCTCCTCTCCTTCTCCTCTCAACCCGCCTCCTCGCAACCCTTCTCTCGACCGCACCATCTCCGCTCCCCATTCTCCTCACAACTCCGACCCTGATTGAACCATCTCCGTCCCCCCTTCTCCACTCCCCAACATTCCAGACGACGACCGCACCATCGACGATCCCGACCGAACGATTTCGGAACCACCTTCCCCCCTCCGTCTTATCAACGAGAACGAAGACGAAGAGATGGTCGACGACGGAATCGTTGATTTCCAACCCCTACCCTACGTCCCTTACAACAACCGGGCTCCGTCCCACTTCACCAGAGCCTACAGAGGTGTCACCACCATCTGGAGTTTTGCCGACTGGGCGGACGAGGAAGAAGAGGTCTTGGCTGAAGAGGCGGCGGAGCGTGAGAGAGAGAGATTACAGAGACGTCGTTGGGCCAGCAATGGCGGAAGAAGCAGATTGTCGAGACAGCGGGCGTTTAGACGGCGCTAGTAGGGTGCAGAGCCTCGTGTGTGGGTGAATGGGAGATTTGCT
The DNA here is from genome assembly GCA_017366145.1 of Cadophora sp. M221. Taxonomy (NCBI): domain Eukaryota; kingdom Fungi; phylum Ascomycota; class Leotiomycetes; order Helotiales; family Ploettnerulaceae; genus Cadophora; species Cadophora sp. M221. Next base: position 8,243 of record JAFJYG010000282.1, on the reverse strand, counting down.
AGCAGGCAGTGATTTTCCGGTGTGTGTTCTCAGGCCTTCGGGCAAGAGACTTGAGATTGGTGGCGTGTCTGTTTGGGGGGTGGTTGTTCGGTGTTGTTGTGTGCTTTTGGCGAGATGAAAACTGGTGCTGGTCTGATCTTTTGCGTGTTCGGGCGTTACTAAATGAAACTCCACTTCTGATGACAACGAATTTTGAATTCTCTTGGACTTGTGACTGTGAGACCTAAATATTCCCTGATCTATGCAAAAAATCAATCTCTCATACCGTTTTGAAGGGGGAGGTGCACCTTGATCTTCAATTTGAGAAGGGAGTCGACAGAATCCGAGCAAAAGGAGCCATTAGGCAAGCTGGCTGCAAAAAAAAAGGGGGGGGGGAATACCAAGTGTTCAAGGTAGCTCGATACATTCCCAAATGCTCACCCATGCAGCAGCCAATGGGACGATTTTACAACGGGATGCTTAGACTGTAAACAGCATCCGCCATGTGGCTGAATGCGAATCTCTCGTTGCTGAGAAGATCCCAAACAGACTTAAACTTGGTCAGAAATGACCCCCGGTGCGTTGTACACAGAAAATGAGACACAAGTCAAGCCCGACTTCGAAAATTGGAGCACTGCGGATGGGAGGGAACAACGACAAAAACTCTGAAGTTGGGAATTAATATGAGGCTCACTCGAGCCTTTACACTAGCAAGCAAAAACAAAGATTCCAAAGCAATACTAAAACAGCTTTCAGAGTCGGCGCAGATAAGAGATAACGAGATTACACCACGTCGCGTTTCAAGAATCTGGAATAACCCCATCTCCGTCGCTTGACTCGTCGATGTAAACAAACCTCGGACCCCTAGGATCCCAGAGGTGAACAGAAAAATGCCAAAAAAAAATCTACCTACCTACTGGAATGAGAAAACCCAGGCCTGGCCCTCCCACGGTGGGAGAGGTGGGTTATCAGAGCCAAAGGGCGAACACTCTTCTGATATCGAATCCGAGTCTTAACCGTCGGGAATGCTGATACCACGTAGTCTTTGTTTGAAACAGGTTGGGATGCATGGTTCTTCTGATGGCGTGATCACGGTTTGTCTTGGTATTCCGTACGCTGATAGCAGAAGGAGGACTTATTTGGGTAGATGAGGGTGTTAAGTGGGATTTGGGTTGGTGAGGTGATGCTGGGAAGCAAGGTACCGCTGGTGAAGTAGAGCAATGTAGGTGAATTTTGATCATCACGATGTCGCGCGTGTTGTGAAAAGCATGCTGGGTAACTGGTGCATCTACTCTCTAGAGAGATTTGCACCTGCGAGCTGCTCTAGATTGTGAAGTGACATCTTCCCACAGAGCGTTGACGAAACGGTGGATAGTCATTTGATTTCCCAAGCTACTTTCATGACATAAAGAGGCGACAATTGGGAAAGTATACACGAAGTCAGCAAGCAGATGGAACGAAAGCTAAATCACATTCATTTCCAATTCTCACTCGAATCCAGAAATTAGAGTTCGATAGGAGTCAACGAAGAAGTACTCAGGACCATTGCGCGGCAGGTGTTTGATGAGAAATACTGAGCAGCGATGCTATCAGAATCACGGCGGGAATGAAAAGCTACAGCCGCATATCTGACCTTTCGGCTCGGCAGAGTATGTTTGCTTGTCCGTGTCAGACAATGCCTACTAGGAATGTAGTTCATAATCACATCCAAGGAAAGAAAGAACCTCAAGCAGAAGCACGAAACCAAAGGAAATTGAATTGGTAGATAGATAGCATTGCAAGATCATGCCCTACAATAAAAATACAGGCGCCACCAAAGAAAGCCCCTCGTTACCTTAAAATCCCGTCCGTTAATCTTCAACAAGAATCAACTCTGCCCAGCTAAGGAACGAGTGATAGTGACTCGTATATTTATGCATGTATGCAATCCGCCAACTGCCCCTCTCTACTGAGAAGAGAGGTCTGCAGAAGCCGTTCCCATCACAGGACAATCGCAGCGTGAATTTCAGCACATCTTCGGCACAACCAACAGTCATTGAAAAAAGACCGAATTGCAATTTGACATCCGTGCTATGTTTGTAGGGGCCACATCTCAATTTCAAATAGGGAAGGGAGGATTCCAAACCTAGAAGAATCCAAACCTAGGAAGTTGCTCGATTAGGAGGTCGCAATTGAATTTTATTGCCATGATTATTAGCTTAGACTTAAGTATAGTACAGAGTACATCGCTCCCAACCCCAGAGAACGCCGTGGAATATGGACACTTCGTGGTATATAAAAACAGGTGAGAAGGGGGAATTATAGCTCTCCGTGATTAGGTTGAGCTTCTTCACCGCCCTTTGCGAAGCTCGGGAAGATGTTGCCTTTGCCAAGCTCTTTGAGAGCAATGTCAAAGCGTGCACCTGCCAGATATGCAGCGCCGATCTGTATTTTATTAGCGGGGTTAGTCGACCCAGTCTGCGTGACGCTTACCATCAATCCAGATATCACGGCCAATGTACCCAAGACTGCCAACAGGAGGAAGAAGACATCCTTCTTTGCCTCTGATTCATCAGCAGCCTTCTTCGCAGCGGTGGGCTCAATCTCCCCTTTGTGGACAAGAGACAAGGCTTTAGGATCCTGGGATGGGAAGATGGACTCGATGAATTGTTCGACCTGATTTGTTAGCCGTTGTACAGAGATGATAGAGGGGTTCTTCTTACTCCGGCGCAGGCAATGCTGATTTCGAGGTAGTTGGGATCCTTGGGAGTGTTCTTCTTGTGGATCTTCGCAATGTACCTCTTGAAGATATCACAAACCGACCGGAGATTCTGCGATGACTCCATCATTAATTGGCACGCATCACCCTTTGTGATTTTGACGTTCTTCTTGAAGATGTCGGGGTTGTGGAAGACGAGCTCCAAGGTAGCAATGGCCATCGACTGTGGAATCGCAACGAAGTTGAACACACTCTGGTCCTTGATACCGGCCATGTAGAATAAGCACTCGTCCGCATGACGGAGGGAGTTGAGAACCATTTCCGAACTGCAGTTCATGGCAACATCTATATTTTTGGGGTCAAAAAGATCATCGAATTTCGTGACATGCTTAGACCAGATCTCCTTTGGCCAGAAACGTCTCTTGTCATCGAAGTCTTCGCGGATATCACGAATGATGTTTGTCTTTTGCAAGAACTGCCCCATCGATTCGGAAAGCTCTGGTCGCTTGATAAGTGCAGGGTTTGCAAGCTTGCTCTCAACGAATAACCTTGTGAGACCGTCTCCAACTAGGCCAGCAACGTAATGACAGTACAGCTCATAGTCCTTTATGGTGTTGACTCCGTGGATGTTGTGCTCCGCATTGTTCGCATAGTCGGCCATCCCGTTGCCCATCTTCTCGGTGATATCCTTGATGATGTCTCTGTATGCTGGCTTGACCAATTTGAACTCCGCGATCACCACATCGAAATGGACTAGCAGCTCTCTGTCCTTCTCGTTGGGTCCATTCTCGCTGAACGTCCAGCCCTCCTGCTCGAGTATGTCTTGAAACTTCCTCAACTTTGGCTCCTTGGTCTCCAAGGGAATTGTCATGTCATCCTCGATTGTATCCAGACCGCGCAGAATGAGGTAGAAGAGTGCGACTGGGACGAGCAGCTCTGGGTTGAGTTCTTGGATGACGGAGCTGAAACTGCGACTGGTCATCTCAAGGTATTTGAAGCATTCTCGGAGGTTGGCAGATTCCTTCTCGGGGTTCCGCGTGTGTACGGGGTCGTGCCATATTTTCCTGACCAGCAATTAGCAATAGAACATGACACTCAGAGGAAGCTCCCAACATACCATTGCAAGATAGATCTCAATTGATTTGGGTGAACGGAAAAATATAACAGTTGGCCTAGGACACCCATCGTAGCGGTGGCTGGGAGGAAGAGCGGGGAGGGTGAAAGTTTGTAAAGACTCGAGGTCCTTTTTGCGCTGATGGTGGAGAAGATACGGGCAGAAGTTTTGTGAAGTGGCTTAGTGCAGGGTCATTTCCCGTAGCCGAGCAACAGACAGATGATGAGTTGTCTTGTAGGTGGTGAAACGGTCGAAGAGGTGAGGAGAAGATTTGGGTAGGTATTGAAGCTGAATATGCGAATCGAGTTGGGGAGAGGATGTGTTTATGTACAGGAATTGAGTTTGGAGTGAGTTGAAGTCTGGGGATAATTAAGGTAAGGTTGGACCAGGTCTTGCTGGTTGGGCTGGAGAGGGACAGGAGCAGGAGATTATCTGCAAAGCCCGCTCTCCGCTTCTTTCTTTCTTCATCGGGCATCAGCCGAGAGCCAGTCAGCCGGGCCAATCACAGCCTAGCACCGACCCCTGTTTCTGCTGACCCATTGTAAACGAGGCTTGAACCAGTCACGCATTCAGCCTTGTCTTGGCCCCCTGAATGGAATGCGCCGTACCGTGCCGCCGAATGAGGAATCTGGAAATACTACGTCAATCAAGTAAGGCATCTTACGGATTTATACGATGCGGTAATATTTGCAGAAAACCATTCTCTCTCCCACAACCGCCTTGCATCTTGCACCCAACAGCAGCATACATTCCAAGGACAAGGCATCATTTGAAGAGGCATTGTTCATTTAGCTGTTCTGCCTCACCACGTTCATTAATCACTCTTCTCGCGACTGCAGTGGTCCCGAAGCCAGCCCCAACGGCCAGCCAGTTCAGCCCCTGAGGAAATACGAGCCAGCGAACGCATCCCTTTCCCTTCCCATCTTTGCCAGTTTGCGACCTGTATCTCCCCATACGATCGATTTGCAGCCAGCCATGAATAAAGCCAAGAGAGAAGATGAGGATCTGGAGAGCAGCAAGATGGGCCTGGTGGATGGGGAGATATACCAGGACAAGGACAAAGTGGCCGAAGAATCCACGAAACCGCAGAGCACGAAGAGCCGCATCGTGGATATGCTCTGTATCCTTTTGAATATCGCCAGTACCGTTACACTCGTGTTTCTGAACAAATGGTACGTCTGCCATGTTGATTATTCACGGCTGCCAAAATCCGAGCAATGGAGAATTTACATCATAGGGAAGTGCTGACAGTAACCAACCAAACAGGATCTTCCGCGACTCTCAATTGAAGAATATGCAGATCACATTCGCAATGTGGCATTTCACATGTACAACAATCGTGCTCTGGATCGCCAGTCGATCCCCATTCAATCTGTTCGTTCCGGTGAGGCTGCCGTTTATCCAGATGATTCCGCTCTGCAGCTTCTTCGCCGGCTTTCTAATTTTGGGGAACCTATCTTTGGCATATAATTCCGTTGGATTCTACCAGTACGTACTTCGCCCACATCCGTGGAATCTCTCACCTAGAGTCTTGACTAATACGGTATTAGGTTGGCTAAAATCATGACCACGCCCTGCGTAGCTGTCCTGCAATACTTCTTCTTAGGCAAGACTGTAGCGGGCCTCACGATCGTCGCTCTAGCAGCTGTCTGCATAGGTGTCTCGCTCACGAACTCGAACGCGGCGGGAACCACAACGCTCGGTGCATCGATCGCGGTAGCAGCTTTCACCGTGACAGCCTTCTACCAAGTGTGGATCGGGAAGAAGATGAAGGATTTTGCAGTCTCCAGTCCGCAGCTGCTGTTGAACCAGGCGCCTATCTCGGTCCTGCTTTTGGTTTTCGTAGCTCCGTTTTTCGATACCGTACCTAATGTTGCGATCATTCCGACTGATACCCTCGTTGCGCTGTTCCTGTCTGGTCTTGCTGCCGCCGCTCTGGTAAGCACTCCCTGAACTCCTGTGATAGGCGATTTTAGCTAACTTGTCTCTAGAATTTGAGTCAGTTCCTTATCATTGGAAGAATGAGTGCCCTCACATTCAATGTAGCATCAAAGTAAGCCGAATCCTCCCAACCCACCTGTAAACACGTACTAGAACTAACATTTCACAAGTGTAAAAACAATCATTATTCTCACATACGGTTGGGTCAGTGAAGGGCGAGTCCTTACAGTCAAGGACGCTCTGGGTATCATACTTGCACTCGGAGGCGCTACATTATACAGCCAGCTCTCCCAGAAGTGAGTTTCCAGTTTCGGGCTGGGGGGCTGGAGCTGCGGCTGGGCGACGAGACGAGCAGGCGAGCACTCGTAAAAATGTCTATATACATGAATAAAAAAGAAAATAGCAATAGAGAGACGTCCATAATACATGACCCAAGGAAAAGAGATAGAAAATGACAGTGCGACGGCTCCCGTTCCATTCCAATTGATTCGTCGATAGTAGAAATGCTATCGCTATCTATGCTGCTAAATCTATCATGATGACCAAAAAAACCAAAAAAAAGGATAAAAACACAATGTGCCTCGTTGGGGCGAAACAATACTACAGTACAAGGACTTGAGCTTTTGGTGTTACATGTGGTCGTAGGAAAAGGTTGTACTTTTTGGGTAGAATTCTCGGATCCATGGATTTGGTGGATCACTTCTTTGACCTGCTCAACATGATGTTGGAGTACCTGGTGACATGGAATTAGTCGATATTTCTTCCCCCCAGGCCAAGGTTGGGAATACTCACACAATGATACCAGCAACCGTCATGACAATACCCAACGCACTCTTATCGGTCAAGCCTCTCCCAGACAATGCCCATCCAATACTGACAATACTCACCGTCTTCAGATGACCCACGACGGTCGAACTAACGGGACCACTACCAGCAATGATAAAGAACTGACTGATGTTGATCAGAGCCGCGAAGCCACCGCTCATCAAGATCATCATCCAGCGGTACTGCGGCACATCACCTAGCACCGGGATCTTGTCGACGATGGGCACGGCGAACATGAGCATGACGGATGAGATGGGGGCCTGGTTGAGGAGGAGCTGCGAGGAGGACATCTGGAGTTTCTTGTGGTAGGCGCCAATGAGGACGGTGTAAGCAGAGGAAGCTAGCACGCCCGAGAGTGCGAACGCGATGCCAGTCTTGCTGGTAGTTTGCACTTGGTCCGAGGTCGTGGGTTTGGTGTCGTAGTAGGATGTCACGCCGACACCGATACAGACGGGGATCAGAGCCAGAGCAGCGTTACGGGGGATGGTGGCGCCGTAGAAACTGTAGTTGATGATGGCGGTCATGGGAGTCAGGAGGACTCGGCACAGTTGATAGACTGTGACTGTGGAGAATGCCAAAGAGAGATTGGGTAGCACGACATTCAGACACATCGAAAGTGCCAGCTAGAATTCGATGTTAATATTGATACACGTACTCCCATCTTATATTACCCATATAAGATAACATGAAAGGGGGAAGACATACAGGAAGCATCTCCACGATGCCAGCTCGTTTGGGCACAAAAGCCCCAATGCTCTTCCTCGACACAACCCATAGCGTCAAGCCGGTACACACAAAATGGAAAGAAGCAAAGGACGTTTGCATCAGCTTGAAGTTCGGATCGTCAAAGATGGCCTTGTTGGTGAAGACTATGCCAATCGTGGCCAGCATGTTGATGGCAGTCCATGTCAGGAACTTCTTGCGGGCACTGGCTGTCACGACGGGCGTGGCTGGCACGGGAGGCTGAACATCGAATTGCTTGTCGCCAGCATCCTTCTGAGCCTCGACGTCCAGTAAAGGAATGCTATTCTCTTGGGTAGATTCAGAAGGCATGGTGGCAGGTGTGGAAGCGGTTGTTGGGAGTGGTCATGTGATGAGGAGGAGGAAGCCCCTTCTTTGGAGTGCAATGCGATGTAGTCGGCGTTTGAAGTGAGGCGCAAAAGGAGGCTTAGGGTGAATGAAGTTATTTCGAGATGTACGATATGGAAGAGAGATGGCTCATTGGATGGAGAGCCAAGGCCTGGACTGGACTGAACTGGACTGGGCTGGGGCTGGACTGGACCGGATTGATCCTGTTGGATATGTATGTACGGGTTCCAAGGTAGGTTGGTAGGAACGTCTGTAAGGTACGGACGGTACCGCGGGATGGCAAGGCAGGGCAAGGCAAAGCAAAGAGTCGTGCGCGCAGGGCTGAAGGTGAGGGAACAGGATATGGAAAAATTTGGGGAGCGCGCGTCACTCTCCCTTCACAAGTGTCCAGAAGGGAGGAAGCGAGGTTTCAGACGGAGTGGACGTGGACGTGGACTGTGGAGGGAGTTGACGAAGCCCGGCCAAGACTTTGCCTGTCAGCTAGAACAGATACGAGGAAGAAGGAGAAGGTTTCTAATTATACGCTCGTGTTTTAGGCCCTTGAATTACAGTCCGTACTTGGGATTATACATCAAAAATCAAATGTAGAAAGTTAGG
>JAFJYG010000281.1:0-56781 GCA_017366145.1 Cadophora sp. M221 | reverse complement strand
GGCTTACTGGGCGTCTCCTCAGTCTTCTTGGTAACGTATTCCTCGTACCTGCGTGATGCGGACCGCATAGCTTCGTAGGCCGCGGTGAGGGCGACGACCGCGAGGAGAGAGAGGATGAGGCCGGGCGTGGTTCGGATGTGCCACCATTTGAAGACGATGCAGAGGTTCGTTGTGTCCCATGTGAACAGCATCTGCCACGCATCCATTCATCAGCTTCATTCATTCATCAGCGGATGGGGAGATTCGTGATGTTCGATTGTAGATAGAAACTCACGTTCATATTGCACATTGGCGCTCCGCCGCCCATATCGCCATGTCCCATATCGCCGTGTCCCATCCCGGAGTGATCCATATGCGAGTGGTCCATATTGTAAGCTTCACTTTCCTTCTTTCCTGTGTTCCAGTCTACTCAAGTTGTTGATTTGGTAGTGATGTATGTCGTAAGCCGTCTGGACTTTGAAGATGGCGGGTGTAGATTCGAGCTGTCTGCAGAGATAGAACGGAGGTATAAATTGGCCTCTTGAGGGGGAGGTAGCTTGCGCGTTGGACCGATTAACTCTCTCGTTGTCTCTCGTTGTACTGTGCCACTCGATTCGTGTCCGAGTCGTTCAGATCAACTCCCTCAAACATGCTCTCGTCTCGAATCGCATCCCAGCAGCAGCTTCGGAGCGGGCCGAGGTCTGATTTGATTGGCTGAATGGCCTGGCTGTAAGAGGTAATGTGACAGATATTGGGGCATTTTGGGTTCAGTCTCTGAAATTTTGTTTTTTGCTGCTTGGGAAAGTCTCCCTTTTATTCTCTTATTTTTCTAATCTCTGGAATTCTAGCTTGAGTTTTTGATCTGCTCGTTGCTCTAGCTGAATACAAGTAAATGTTGTCTTTACGAGGTATCCAACATGCCGGCCACCCTCTAAGTCTTCAATAATCACCAATCGTAAATTATCATGGGAGAACCTTTATTGTCACTTACCAGTCAAGATAGCTAGGCAAATTCCAATAGTTTCTAGAATGCGAGTAATGACATGTTCACATGTTACCTCCATGCAGGGCCAAGATGAGGCATCGGCAGGACAAAGTATATTCAATCAGAGCCGAATTTCTCGGAAGAAACATGGAGCAACAATATAGAGTTCCTGGTGACGTCTCTATATCAATCCGTCGCTCGTTCCTCATTCCTGGTCTGCTCCTGTTTCCCCCTTGCGCCAGCATAATCTCCCTCGAACCAGCTTCATTCCCCTCATTCCCCATAATGAAAATACCCCACATCCCAAATCAAACTCCAGGATACTGAGTGCTACGACGGTTGGCCTGTCATAAAAAAAAAAGATCTCTTTGGCAGGCCGTTCGGGTAGTTCCCTCAGTCTACTCGAGGGATCAATCTCCTCCCATCGAAGTAGGTATATTCCAAATTTTCCATATCAATATCCGTGAAGTTCCTCACCTGTCCCAATCATGGTCAGCTGTTGTGTACACTTTCCGTCTTACCCTCTCCCAATAACAAGCAAAGAAGTCGTCAAACCTCCGAACATAAACAAAGAAAATTGGAAGCGAGGACGTACATTGATAGCCAAAAGATCATTATCTGGTTCAGGACCACCAGGCGGCGTGCCATTAAAGTCAATGAGGATACTCGTCCCACAGTTCTTACAGAACTTATGCGTCTTCAACTTGGTGTTGAATTTATAGGCACCGAGATTCTCATAGCCTTAAAATATTCAGTAAGCACTATAAAATGAAAAGCTTGGTAGGTAGGATATAATTCTGGTGGGGCTTAAGCTTACCTTGCGTGAATGTGACATCTCGACGAGGGGGGTATACCAAGACATAACCCTTCTGAGTACAGATTGTGCAGGTACATTTATTGACTTTCTCCTGAGGGAAAGGCTCATTTAGGGTTACTGTGAATTTCACTTCTCCGCAGTGGCATGAAGCATTGTGTGTGATTCGAGGCTTTTGTCCTTCCTCAGAAGCAGAAGCGGGCTTGGTGTCTGACATCCTGGAATCGAGATGATTGAAATTCAGGCCCAGAAGAACGGGATAAATGGATTGGTCGTGGGGAGAGAATAGTAATCGGAGGGAAGACGGATAATGAGAAGATGTATCAACAACTCTCAGGTGGGGGGTAGTTAGGTATCGTGTCTCCTGTACTGTACTGCGCCGTATCTAATGCTACCTGAGCTGACAAATCCAAAGATTTACTTGGCGAAGATTTGGTACCTAGGTAAGCCCGAAGCATCGGGAATCCATTCTATCCAGAAAAAGTCACTGTATTTATTTCAAGCTACCGCTCGTTTGATGGTACTGCATAGAAAATCTAGTTCTGGTATCGGTGATACATTGAGGTACCTAGGTACTTTCCATGTTAGCGAGCTAGGACAAAATAGGACATGGCTCTTGCAACTCCATTATTTTGTGTCCCATTTACAGAATCGATCTGAACTTCGAGGTATGCTGAGATTAATAGCAAGAGCGGACGATTGGCGATCAAATCATACCGACAGAGCGTAAATACATAAAGTGTCTATAGGTGGAAATCCGCTGACAAGTCGCTAGCTTGGAATTGGCGCCATTCGAAAGTGTAGCATTAGCTTCGTCTCTTCAAGGAGCAATGGTTCTGCCGCACCCGTTGCTAAGGAACCTTTAAGCTCTCTGAAATAAGTAAACATTGGGATATCTGAGTTGGCTAGTGAAAAACAAGTAGGAGAAAGGAAGACTGGGACTCAAGAACCCCGATGTCATAGGTAGATCCCGAACAAAATCGTATTACTGGGGCCGTGGAAATAGGAAATAAAGTACTTGCTCGCAGTTCGGTCATCTGCACAGTGAAATTTGACGGTAGCAAACGGTGGTGGAAATAATTACAGGGGCTCACTGAGGCTCGGAAGGAATCGCACCTGGAGCTGTTTGTGATCGGGACCCGCCGGGACATGCAAGGCCGCTCTCCAAGCTCCAGGAGTCATCGGGCAAGGCTGAGGTCAGAAAGCGGCACCCTGGCCCTCCAACGTCCAACCAACGCATCCCAATTCCCAAGCTGAATCGACGATGCGTTCGCCGCATCCTGGAAGATACGAAGATTGAATCGCCGACCGCTGGGAATTGAACGGGATCAAGCATCGAGCGAGAGTCCGGGACGAAACAGCTCTGCACGGCCATACACGGCGGATTACAATACTTGCTCCCGTAGGCTCAGCCACCAAACAAAAAATAACACCCGCCCTTTAAAGACACAACGACCGGACCTCTCTGAGGCACTCATTCTTGCTATACAAACACAATCCTCACTGCTTATCCTTGAGGCAAACACTAACACCTTCTCAATCAACCATCATTGCCCCTTCTCATACGTTCAGGCTTGACTACTAATCAACCTCGATGTACGTAACAAAGGTATCGACAAAGCTCCCACTCGCCAGACAGTCTGCTACACACCTCTCCAGAGCAGTAGCTAGCTTCTCCCAGTGCCATGGAGTCTCGACGAACACAGCTGGTCTTGGTTTAACCACTGGCCATCTCCAATCCCGCCGTCAATTCTCCTCGACACCCAGAACACAACTCCGAGATATCTTTCCTTCTCCTGACCACGAGCACATTAAGAAAACTGAAGCAGCATGGCCCCATCCACCGTAAGAACATCTGCCAGTATCCCCAGCTCCTTTCATATACTAATTCTCTGTTCGCAGATACGATGGCGAGAAGATGAGAAAGGACATCTACTACGCCCACCGAGAACCGCAAGATTTCTCAGACAGAATAGCTCTATTCATGGTCCGGTTGCTTCGATTCGGTATGGATACAGCCACACGATATAAGCATGATGTCGAGGCGCCCAAGAAGGTTGGTGATAGCAATGCTGTCACAGCAACCAAGCCATACGCCATGAGTGAACCCAAATGGCTCGTGAGAATGATATTCCTCGAGTCAGTTGCGGGTGTTCCAGGAATGGTCGCTGGAATGATTCGCCACCTTCACAGTCTGCGACGACTTAAGAGAGACAATGGATGGATCGAAACTCTGCTTGAAGAAGCATATAACGAGCGAATGCATCTCCTTACATTCCTCAAGATGGCTGAGCCAGGTTGGTTCATGAAGTTCATGATTCTAGGTGCTCAGGGAGTTTTCTTCAACTCGATGTTCCTCTCCTATCTTATTTCGCCAAGAACTTGTCATCGTTTCGTTGGCTATCTTGAAGAGGAGGCCGTCCTGACATACACTCTTGCCATTCAAGATATCGAGGCAGGCAAGCTTCCCGTAAGTTATTACCATAGGTAGCTGTTGTTCCAAAATAGGTACTGACTTCAGTAGAAATGGTCCGATCACAAATTCCAAATCCCAGAACTTGCTGTCAACTATTGGAAGATGCCTGAAGGCTCGAGAACTATGAGAGACCTGCTATTGTATATCAGAGCAGATGAAGCCAAGCATCGCGAAGTCAACCATACATTGGGCAATCTCGACCAGAAGGACGATCCCAACCCGTTCGTAAGCGAGTATAAAGACTCCGACAAACCTCATCCAGGAAAGGGCATCGAGCACATCAAGCCCCTTGGATGGGAAAGAAAGGATGTCATCTGAGAACGCTCTCCGGGATCCACATATCGGCGAACACGAACACGATCACTTCAGGGAGACCAGGATGACCCCAACCCGGCCTCGGCCCAACAACCGAACTACCCTAACCCCAGATAAACACCACTCTTCACTTGTACATACTCCGCCTGGACGAATTTCCTTTGTGATTCACTCAATGGCGTTCCGGTTGAAAGATCTCCTATTCTTGAAAAGTACCTAGATACCAAGATCGCACCGTACTTTGGCATATCCATTCACCTCGCGGGGTTGGATTTGGCGTTTGTTTTTCGTCCTTCTAATTAGAACCTCAGGTTATTAATGAAGCGTCATAAAGCAACCCTATCGTTTCTGTCTTGATTTTCGGCGTCATCATTACTGTGGTTGCTCGTTTGCCAAGTGCCAAGCCTGTGAAAAGTATGTTCAAGGAAAGCAATCTCTTTTGGGAGCCACGCGCTTTGATCATCTTCATTGATAGTGTTTTTTGCTTGTGCAATTAGCTAGATGCCCAGTACCGTAGCTGAAGCAAATGCCTCCCTCTACAGGTGCGGATTGGCGGGAAAATAATGCGGGGGAAGGTTGGGGGAAATAAGCGAAAGGGAAGGGAAGTAGCGAAGTAAAGTCTTGGATGACGATCAGCTCTGAGTACAGTGCGGTGCCTTACATTTCGCTTCTACTTTAACCCGAGGCCACGAGTTCAATGCATCTATTCAGGAGGTCAGAACTTTTGTCAGGTTCTTTTATCTTGCCTACCCCGCGAAATCTCTGGGGGATCTCTCTCGGCGCCTGGGCATCCCCTGATGACTGCAGACCCTGACATATTAAAGCGGATATTTCGGACGCACTGACGGGAAAGGCAACTCGACAGAGCACAACTGCCCCGAACCCCACCAGGAGGCAATTTAAAGATATGTCATGTTGCCATCTTGGCATATGTGATGAAATGGGCAATCGCTTTAGCAATAACCCGAGAGCTTTGCGTGCTCAGAGGTGGATCAACAATTGCAGAGACCGGACTTGCTTTAACTATAAAACCCCCAATACATCTGGTTATCGAGGTAGGTTCAACCACCCCGACCTTCTCTTATATTTCCCTTTTTTCTGCGGCACTTGAACTCTGCAGCCTTGCTTTTTGGCTTAGAGTCAACCGCCCATCATGTCACGACGACTTATACTTTCTCTTGCCATTTGTGGCTTGTTCGATTCAGTCACACCTCAATTGTTTACAAATTCTACCAACTCCAGCTCCTCAACAAGTTCTGCTTCAGTGCATTGGCTTGGTGAGAAGCCAACATATAACTATGGAACCACTTTCGGTCTTCCATGGCCTCAAGGACAACATCATCCCGAGAACACCAGCTTCACAATCGCAACTGGTTCTAATGAACAACTCGAACTACAGTCATGGGTGACTGGTCATTGGGCTGATGGTTCAGTCAAGTGGACCGGCCACGCTATTTCAGGATCTGAGAACTTAGCCGACAAATACACCGTCACAGCACAGAATGTGAAGAATACAACATCTCCCTACACCAACAAGACTGGATCACTCACTGTCACCGATACCGCCTCCAAGGTCACTGTCAACACAGGGAAACTGACAGTGTCTTTTCCCAAGGAAGGCAGTATTCTCATCGACAGCATCCAAACCAAGAGTGGAAAGGTCGTTGGGGAAAACGGACACTTAGTCCTCCAATCCCAATCCGGCGTTGCAGCCAACTCCGATGGTCGCGGAAACTCTTCTATCAGCTACTTCAACTTTCTGAGCAACATCGAAGAAGTTACCGTTAGCGAGCAGGTTTCTGTTCGTGCTCTTGTTACAGTTCGAGGAAAGCATCAAGTGCAGGATGGCGGCAGCCATGAGGATTGGCTTCCTTTCGTCTTGCGTTTCTACCTGTATGCGAACTCTGATTCAATCAGGCTCGTCCACAGTCTTGTTTTCGATGGAGCTGCAAATGAAGATCTCATCACGGGTGTTGGAATCCGGTTCGGTGTTCCTTTGGAAGGCGAGGCTCAGTACAATCGACATGTCCGTTTTGCTGGTGTTGACGGAGGACTGTTTAGCGAGGCCGTGCAAGGTATCACTGGGCTGAGGAGAGATCCGGGCCAGGTTGTGAGAACTGCGCAAGTTGACGGCAATGAGCTGCCGGCTACTGGTACATGGGATGTGAGAGTATCTTCCAGACTCAGGTGGATTCCTACTTGGGGCGACTACAGCTTGAACCAACTCTCGTCCGATGGCTTCACGCTCAAGAAGAGAACTAAGGCCGGACAAAGTTGGGTCAGCATTCTCGGAGGTACTCGTGCTGGCGGATTAGCCTATCTGGGTGGTGCAACAAAAGTAAGCTGATTTTCTCTTAATTGAATCTCAAGAGGGGACTTGATCTAAATTTTCAGCTTCTTTGGGTCACAAGTCTTCCAGAGTCGAATGCTGATTATTCACACAGGGTGGTCTAGCCGTAGGACTACGTGACTTCTGGAAACGTTTCCCCAGCGGTCTCGACATTTCAAATGCCGTCACTGATCAGGGCGATCTGACAGTCTGGCTTTACGACCCGGCTGCACAACCCCTTGACCTCCGTCCGTATCACGACGGTCTCGGTCAAAATGGCTACAAAGATCAACTTGATGCTCTCGAGATCACATACGAAGATTGGGAGCCTGGCTTCGATACACCTTACGGCATCGCCCGAACAAGCGAAGTCTACATCTTCGGGTTCGAAGAGACGCCCACCAGAGACACCCTTGCAGGATTAACCGAGTACATCAACAATCCCCCAGTATTGGCCGCCGAACCAGCCTACCTACAAGAATCGAAGGCTATCGGAACATACTGGTCTGTACCCGACACCAACAGTCCCCAAGCGGCAACAATCGAAAATCATCTTGACTTCCTCTTCAAGTTCTATGAAGAGCAGGTCGAGCAGCGCAGATGGTACGGATTCCTCGATTACGGCGATTTCATGCATACCTACGACACGGACCGCCATTCATGGCGTTACGATGTCGGTGGTTACGGATGGGACAACTCGGAATTATCACCAGATCTTTTCTTCTGGCTGTACTTCCTCCGCACAGGTCGACACGATGTGTACCGCTTCGCCGAAGCTCTCACCCGCCACACAGGTGAAGTAGACGTCTACCACCTCGGACAATGGAAAGGCCTAGGCACTCGTCACGGAGTCCAGCATTTCTCAGACAGTGCAAAGCAAGCTCGAATCTCACAGCCTCAATACCGCAAGTACTTCTACTATTTCTCAGGCGGTGACGAGCGAGTTGGTGAGCTGATGGACGAACTCCTCGATACTGTCAACACATACGGCATCCTAGACCCGAACAGAAAAGTCCGCACCGACGGGTGGGTACCCACACCCGGTTCTACAGTTGCCATTGGTCTAGGAACAGATTGGGGCGCCTTAGCAGGTGGCTGGTTAATAGCCTGGGAACGCCGCGGTGCTCGCTGGGAAGAAGCCAGAACCAAACTCACCAACACAATCGCCGGAATCGCCAACCTGAAGAACGGTTTCGTGACAGGCACATCCCTCTTCAACCTCACATCCAGCACACTCGGCCCTCCACCCTTGGACCCAAACAACACAGGCTACGTCGCCGTCTCGCATCTCTCCGCTGTCTTCGGCCTGCCAGAAGTGGTTTCCGAAGCGATCGAGTACTACGGCAGCTCCCTGCCCGCGGGATTCAAAGACGCCTGGCTGGATTACTGCTACTACTTCCGCGCCAGTGCCGCGGAGCAGATCGCGCGGTATGGCGTCACTTTCGGGTCGTTGAACCTGTATCAGGGACACTCGAGATTGATTGCCTACGTGGCTAACCAGAGAGACAATGCCACCATCGCTGCGAGGGCGTGGCAGCAGTTTTACTCGTCTGATGGGTTGAGGCCCACCGCGGCGTGGAATAAGACCACGGTGGCGGGAAGTCAGGTTGCGTTGCCTGTGGATGAGGCGGCGTGGCTGTCGACTAATGATCTGGCTCAGTATGGGCTTGCTGCTATTCAGAATCTGGCGCTGGTGAGGGATACGTTGGAGACTTCGTTCCCGTAGAGGGAAGATGTAAGAGAGAGGGAGGATGAGCTAGATTTTTGGACTGTGTAGTTTTGTTACTTTTGTATATATGTTCACTTCTCTGAGTAGCTAGTTGTTTAGATAATGCCCCTGTATATGTTACTAGTAAATAGACACATGAAAACGTCATGATTCACTTATATCAAAATGCACCCACAAGGGCCTATCGGTATAGACAAGCATGCACCGATTGCCCAAGCAGGAATCAGAATTTACACAGCCTGTAGAACTCGGATTATATTTCGTCTCTTTCTCCTCCCACCCTTCTCTCCCCCTCAAAATCTCCTTCCAAAATACGACGACACCCCTCCTAATACCCCATCCCCTTCCGATAACATCAGAAAAAAGCAAATTCCCAGACACCCACTGGCCCCCAGGGGGTGGAAAGGACCCATAAATACCAGCTCAAAAATTGAAGAACGTTGAAACATGAAGAAAAAAATAAGAAAACCCAGATTTCTCATCGCCATCCCATGCAAAGCTGCTTGAAAAATACCATGCTATGCTTCGCCATGCCAGAATTCAAGGGAAGAAAAGTGAAAGCGAACGCTGCCCCAGAGGTACAATGCGATATACAGTATGCGTGTATAACAGACCGATTGAACTCGCTCCAATCTCGCAAGCGTTAATTACAAATAAGTTACACCGAGTCGCTCCCTATGTTACCGAAAAAAACAAAATCGGTTTTACACATCCAGAATATCAAGATTATCGACAGGTGTAGAAGTTCAAGAGCAGGTGTTGAAGGCAGCAGGAGAAGTTTTATGCAAAAGTCATCTCGATCTCTTTCTCCTTGCCAAACTCCTCGTCATCATCCGCCCACGCGTTGTGCCCGAAATCCATCGGTGCGAGTGTAGTCGGTAACGTACTACTGCTCTTTAAGTCTGGCCTTTGTAACTTTGCGGCGCGATCTGTGGGTTCTGGCGTGGGTGGGTTGAGAGGTGATGGGGCGCGCAAGGGAAGATGGTTACTGGATGTACGTGCTGAGCGAGGGGGAGAGCGATAGGCGGTGTCGAATGTCATTTGAATTTCCTCTTCCTCCGCCGCGTACACTGGAGGCGATCGGTTCGATGGAATCCATTCACTACTCGATTGGCGAGGAGAGGCAGCTGGCGAGGGTTTGTTGACTTTCAACATAGAGGAGCCGTCGTGGGACTGTGTTTCGCGCAAGGAAGTACGTGGGTTGGGAGGGCTCAGGGAAGAAGAGGCCAAGTCGAGTTTCATAGGCGGGAGTGTGGATTTGAGCTCCTTGACCTCCATGTGTTCGCTTGCAAGCTCGGCACGGATAGCATCGACATCGAAGAGAACGCCATGGTTGTTGCCTTGCCCGTCTTCGGTCTTAGCAGACTCTGGCTCGCCTTTGTATTCTTCGTATGTCTCCCATTCTTTCCGCTCAACGACCGCCTTCTTCTTACGGCTGAAGAACCCGAATTTTCCTTTCGACTCCTTCTCCTTCTCCTTCTTTTCGTACTCTTTTCTCGCCTCTTCGATCTCGTTAATGAGTTCCCGCTGGCGCTGTGCATGGTTCTCGGGATCTGGATCCTCGATTTCAGTGAACTCATCGCTTTCAACTAGCCAGCCAACCTCGCGAAGGAGCTTGGGCATTGCCGTTCGGTAAGCCATGTGTCCTGGCACAAGATCTGTGACGTCCACGTTTTCCAAACCTGGGATCCCCTCGACAGGAGCAAGCCCTGCTACTCGACTAATACCGCCACTCGTCAGACGGAAGAGATACCCCAGAATCCAATCGTTCCTGGCGTATCCATTCACAAATCTACCAGCAACAACAGATCTTGCTTTCAGGTACTCATCCCTCTTTGCGACAATTGGCGAACCAAATAAGTAGACATTTTGGACAAGGCCATACGCCCCTTTCCTAGCAAGCTCTTTCAGGCAGGCAAAGATGACTCTGGATCCAAGAGAGTATCCCACGAAAGTAATGGGTCGCGTACCAAGATTTCGATCAATAAGTGAATCCGCTAGAATAAGCCCAGCCATGTTTGCTCGATCAAGAGAAACAGTCCAAGGGTTGTCGATGAGATAGGCTAGTTTTGTCAAGACGACAGGCAGTGTCAAGGCAGCCATAAGACCAGTCAAGATTGTGCTACCAAGTACTTGTTGGAGACCTTGAGTCAAAGCCTATGCCTGTTAGTTGGGAACTTTAAATCATGAGAAGAGAGACTAACCTCTGTGGCTAAGATATTAATAGTATCTCCCATACTTTGCAGCATTTCTGGTTCCCAGAGTACTGAGTATATATCTCCCATGATAGGATCCACCGTGCTATATGGTAGCCGCACATCGTCGACCTTTCCAGTCATCCATCCCGAAACGGTGACAATCAAATTGACTCGCTTATTGTTGTGAAGTGGTCGGTATTCGAAGGTTTTGACAGCCCCTGTTCTTCGGTTCGCAGCTCGCACGGCAATGATACCTCCTGAAGCTGCGGCACTGGATGTGATGATAGCAGCTCCTCCCGCCCCTGCAAGGAAACCACTGGTACCAGCAACACCAATAGTTGTAAATCCTGCTGCAAGTCCAGCACCAATGACAGGAGCGAGCAAGCCAGCAGAGAGACCAATGACCAAGCCACCTCCAACAGTCGCTAGGCCCATCATCATATACCGCTTCTTTAGAGCTAGCTTTCTTCGAACCTCTTTGTGCTCATCCTCATTCCAGTTCTCCTTCTCAGCAGCTTGTTGCATTTCAAGAGCATCTGTGACTCGCTTCTCGAATCGACAAATTTCGAGCCATGACACTTCCATATTATCTCCCACTTTTTCTAGCAGAACTCTAGATCGTGCATCATAGACAGAATCCGCAATCAATGTCAAGAAAAGATCGCAGAGAACAGTCCAGCGAAGGTCAATATCCAGGCTTGCCGTAGTTGGGAGCTGTGAAGGAGTCCGTACTTCTGGCAGGTCATCGCCATCGTGCTCTTCATATGGAGGGGGTGCTTGTGCTGCCTCTTCCTCAAAGTTATGATGAGTTGAAGACTGACGAGGAGAAGAGATTGAAGGTCTAGATGAAAGTGACAAACGAGAACTCTTGTCTGTAGAAGTCATCGAATCGGGCCTGGGGGACGAATGGCCAGGTGTAAGGGGTTCTTTCTCGGCCATGGGATTCTTGACTCTGGCATTTTGCATAAGTGTGGGAGTCAGGTCCTTAGGTACAACGCCGTGTTGGGCCAGTTGCTCGATCATAATTTGCTCCGCGGTGCTGATTTCCATATGGGCATACAGTCGGACCATCATTTTCTGACTCCACATTTGCATTGCTTCTGCTGATAGCTGAATGTCCTTCTTGCTGCTTCGGGTATGGTTTATGGTTTCAACAGCCGTCACCATATCTGACAGAATCAATCGAGTCATTCCAACATAGGCAATTCTCTGTCCTTCCGTCAAGAGGTCCTTTGTAGCCTGCATTTGTGACGTAGCATCTCTCTGCTCTTCGTCCTCCATTTCGCCGGCACCAGTGCCTCCATTGACGTCCTTGAACAGGTACTGAGTGTTCTCATCCAAACTCGTAGCCGATTGAGCATCCTCGTCTAGCTGAACTCTTGTATACCCCTTTCCAGCACCGCCCAGTCCTTCATAAGCATCCTCCTCAACATCAGAATTATGCTCCTTCGCAATAAGTCTATTGTCATCGTCATACATGTCGTATGGCGCAAATGCCGGCATAGTCTGCCATTCATCCTCTTCCTCTACTGGTGCCTTGACATCTAATTGTGTGGTATGCTGATGTGACCATTCCGATATGCCCCCGCTCTGTGAACTTTGTCCTCGAACATGTGCTGCATCTTTTGGCTTTTCTTCCTTGGCCTTCTCCTCGTTCTTGCCCTTGCCATTGTTTAGGTCCTTCCCGACAGACATTAGGGGTTCCGGGGATGGTTCTGTTTCTGCGGCTTTGGCAGATTCCTCCAGAGTTGCATCATGAGTCTTTGGTTCCACCTTGACAGTGTCCGCAGGCTTCTGAAGTTCTGGAGTAGCAGCTCTTGCTGTTTCCTGGTCTTTCTCCCCTGGATCTTGTAATTGTGGTATTGGGGTTCCAGGGGGCAACGGTGTTGACCTGGCATCTTTAAATTCCTCATCCCCACTAGATTCCTCATCTCGAGTCTCAACCTGGGGCTTCGGGCCGCCGATCGATTCCTCAATCTTGGAAACTTTCCCCTTGACGTACCCGTTCACTCCGGGCCTGGATGGTATCTCCTCCTCGTCGTCCTTGCACTCCGGTTCTACCGGCATTGTGACTTTATGTTTAACCACCGGGAGGCCGAAGTCGTCGAGTTCTGCCACAGCCGTGTTGGGCGCCGCATGGCCATTGCTAACAACCACTGCAAGCGATTCTTTGTTCGCTGCTTGTCCGCTCTCCGGCATATTGGTTGAGCTGTCCACCGCCTCGTGTCGCTACAGCCGCCGTTCCTCTCATCCAAAGGAAGACTCCTATGATTAGTTTGTCTGAAGCTGGGGGCGCTCCTCTGGTCGTGGGTGAAGATTCGTCTCTGGCAGACGCATGCTTTCTGAAGCACTGGTTCGTAACTCGAGGTCGTGCTTAAGGGACGGACGATTGTTTGAAGTCGGTGCAGGTGCAGCGCAGGGGGGTTGTTGCGCTAGGAAACAAAGAGACTCGAGGTGGGGTGGGGCTTGAGCTTGCTGCTGTCAGTGTCACTACTACAGTAGTAAGTATTCACGAATAACCTTAAGTGCTTACGGTAACATGACTCGATTTCTTGCTTCGCTTGGACATGTGGTATCCCCCCTTGGCAGTACTCTTAAAATGCACCCATTCATTCTCCATATCGATTGATTCTCGAGCCTTGAAAGACATGCTAAATGCCCTTTCAGGATGAACAGAGCTCTTTACTAGGGTATTGCTACGATATCAGACAGTCAACCACCAAAAACGCCTTCCCGCAAACTAATCATCACCTTCATCAGCCACCTCTGGTTTAAGAGATACTCCTCCATCCTCTGCCTCAGATTTGGACTTCCTCTTCCGTTTCCGTTTAGCACCTTGTTCCGGGCCATCTGATTTCTCCGGATTCGATTCTCCAGTCGCCGATTCCTTGCCCTCTTTCTTCACAGAAGATTTCAGTCCTTCTTCCGTTGACTTCTTCGCCTTCTTCACAGCCAGTGGGTTTGGGCCTTTAGGACCCTTCGCCTTTTTCTTCTTCTTGGGTATATCCTCCTCTCCAGCACCATCATGCTTCTCTTCTCCCTCCTCCCCATCCTCTCGTTTCCTCTTGAGACTGCCACTTCCCCTCTTCAACCCCGCCCTGAACTTAACTCGCTCCTCCCTCTCCCTATTATCCGTACTCGCCTCAGCCATCGGCTCCATAATCATAACGCTTCGATTGATATAAACCAGTGGCACACCCAGAATGCCCCTCATGTGTTTCCGCACCTCCAATTCCTGGCTGGCGACAACATAGCGGTTCTTGTTCGTCTTGCTGCCCTTGGGGTCGACCACCGAGGCCAGGCATTCCTGCGTGCTGAGCGGCTCTGGGTACTCTTCTGGACGGTGACCGCATCTTCTCCGCTCGTATGTTTTGGCTTTGTCGATGAGATATGAGACACCTGGTTCCGAGGCAGCGGCGTAGAGATGGCGCATCGAGCATTGCGTGATCACTGTACCGATTAGCATATACCGTGTATAACGTCTGGCAGGAGCGCATACTGGGCTTAACTTCGCCGTGAAGTGTCCGCTCGAGTCCTCCCACTAGATCCATCTTGAACTTATCTGCGTCTCTGATCATTTCCGCATCAACTGAAAAACATGGTCAGCGTCGGTCGTGCACAAAGGCTGGAATTGGGGGGCTCACGGAGTACTTGGTACGGTACGCGGAAGCCGTAGCTGAGCCCATACTGTTGCATGAGCTTCCGGTACTGTTTGGATCTTTTGCCCCTCATTTTCGAATGTGTGATGCGGTTTGGTTGTTGAAGGCTCGTTCGGCCGTGTCACTTATTCTTCGAAGTTTTATTTTTGCGCTACAGCGATAAGCCTCTTATCGAGAGTGCCAAGACATGGGGCGAGGCTGAGGATAAGGTGGACGTTCCTTGTTGAAGTCCTTCACGCCTGAAATCAACAAGGTAATATTTCACGAACACAATTCGCAAGAGATGGACATTTGCTTCGATGATGAGACTTATTACTAGCACAAGATATTTGCAAAGTGAATAAATACAGCCAGTGACATTTGAGTCGTTGGATTGAACTTTGGTTCAGCCTTGTACTTTCACAAGATCTGAATGTCAATTACCCCAAAGTGACATTGATACTGAACAGCTGATTGCCACTCTGGTTAACAGCAGTTTCGAACCGAAATTCTGTTCGCCTGTACGCCAAAATTCCTTGACCCGGCTTCCACGTCGGATCTCAAATACTCCGTTCCTTGAAGTCTTCATCTTTGTCTCGTTTTCTAACCTCGGGGATATTTTCAGTTGGCTGGTAGATTCTCTGCCTTTTGTGGAATGGAGGCTTCTGGCTCTATAGCGTCTGGGTTTCGGTAGGGCATATAATATCTTGCCTTTCTGCAACCCAGCTTCAACCCTTGCTACGTCTGCAAAGAGCAGCCACAACGCTGATGTCGTCTAGCTTGCCTAGAATTCCATTAGTTGGACACTTGGAAGTCAAAGTCTGTCAACCTACCTCCTTCCATAGCCAAGCCCTCCTCAACCGCATGTTCCATAAACGGACTTTCAGCAAAAGGGTCGGTTGCAATAACTTTGGCAGCTTTCATCAGCTCCTCAGCCACAAACTTCATTCCTCCACCAGCTCCGCCCTTTCGATCTCCAGTACTGGCTCCACCTTGACCGTTCTCCCACTTTTGTATGCTGTCCACCACATTCTGAATGATTTCATGCTCCCATAAATTGTCAATGACTCCGTCCGACATGGCAAGTACAACATCATTCTCTTCTATCTCCACTTTATCCATTACAGCGTTGCCTCGTGGCGTGTCCGGGCTATTAGTTCCCAACTGTCTTGGGCAATCAAACCAATGCCATTGTTCAGTCGTTTTGTAGATCTTCTCTCCATCTCGCCCATCTCGAGGTCGAATAACTAAAACTTGAGAATCACCCAAATTGGTGACATATAGAAGAGGCGTAGGAGGAGCATCCGGGTCTGAACTAGATTTTTGAAAGTGTAGTTGCGCTCCGGAAGCCGTAGTTGTGCCTTGCCATTGGTTTGGCTGTGAAGTTGCCTCGATCGTTTGTTCGTAGGCCTTCTGAAGGTACTCGATTGGGGTAGGTGTGTAGAACTCTCCTGGAGGTCGCAGCCGATTCGCATCTGCTTCCACTTCTACCGCCCAAAAATGCAGTATTAATCTTGCCCAAAGTCTGGAGATGTTAGCATAGTCTGGAAATGCGCATGGCGTAACTCGCACCCAGCATGACCTCCGGGTCTTGTAGACCAAGCACCAACTCCATCATCTGCCGCAATGAACTGGTCGCTAGCATATACTGCATCGTCTCCGTTCGTATACCCTCGGACCTTCTGCCCATTGACTAACGGCCGCCTGTCGCGACTCCTGTCGTGGGTGCTGAGAGGATCTGAAAAAGAGCCCGATGGCGGAGAAAGGAAAGGAGGAGGGAACGGTCTTGGTGCCCGTTTCGCAAACAGAGCAAGACCGGTCTCAAATCGAAATGGCAGAGGATCACTGCGTTCGGCCGGCTGGTCAGCACTGGTCGCCTTCGAGGATGTTGCCAGTTCTGGGCGACATCTTGAAGTGCTTTTGGTGAGGGAACGGCGAGTCTGAGGAAATATGGCTCGCGCAGCAGGTACTCGAAATGCCGACCTCCTCATCCCAGCGTCGTGAATTGTATTCAAGAGTTGAGGACAGCGACAGTAAAGCAGCGCATCGATGATGTTTGTTTTTTTGAAGCGCGGGAAGCCCCCAACAAAACGTTCACGATAAGAAATGATTGGAGAGGGCTGCTAAAGCTTGGCATTATATGTGCGGGGGAAACTTAAATAATTCGCATTTCAGCCAGTTTCAGCTGGAGTCCTGGCTTGGGCTGGAGAATGAAAATCAATTACTGAATGCTTCGGACATGTCTTGACTTGACGTTACATTAAAGGTTCGCATGGCTCCGGAGTAGTCAGCGTTGTATCTGTACAACCTGAAAGTCGGCGAGTTTTCAGGCGAGTCTGTTAGAGTGGGAGGCTATTTTAGGACTGTACTTTCAGGTTGTACGGAGGTACAGTATCGTATCCGCATGTCTGATTGATGAGATTGTAGACCGTCAAGACTCATGGCAAGCTCCTCATTTTGACAATTGTGTAGACTTCCGGTATTATAGGTTATTTCTCAAGAAGGACGTTATTACAACCTCGTAGAAGATCCATCTTTCTCGGATACCTTCCTTGTTAGGAAGGCAGGGTAAACATATCGTATCGTTTGCTTACGACACTTTCGTACTGCAACCTTCTCAGAAAGGAAAATGCAAGAACTGGCACCATGTGTACAAATAGATAGCCCTTGATTGCACCAGCGTTATGCCATAAGCCACTATTTGTTAAAGCTTTGATTCAAGGTTCAGGCCAGTCCGTCCGTCAGCAAAGTCAAAATCTCCTGCTTTGAGCCTCTTTCGCTTGCTTTGGTTGGTAGTGGCGGCTCGTTGAGACATCCAGCTGCGTCTGATCTGAAGCAACTCCAGGAGTCCAGGTACGAGCCCAAGATTCGCAAACGGTGACATGTTTGACGGGCACCGGAAGGCGCTCAAGCCTCCAGCACGATCCGATAATTCTTCAGACCTGATGTGAGCAGCAGGTATTGATTCCTGAAGCTAATACACCGGACTTGGAAGGCTGGGTAAGGCATATTTCGAACAGAATTTCTCGGATCCGAGCCAGAAAGCGAGAGCGAGTAAGGATGCCACTGCACGTCGTACAGAAGTGAGTGGCTGGGCACTTTGATGCTGCTCATCACAGCTCGTCCACTACCTCTCGTATTCCATTTTCACAAAGTTTCCAAGCCTGCGGGTCGATTGGCATCATATCCAAGTTTTGGCGGTACTGTACCGCCCTTCAGTCAACGGCTAGTCGTCCAGTAGCTTCCAGCTCCGTGCAGCGCCACATATTTATATGACGCGTCCAAAGACAGCCAAGGGGGTAAGCCCGATACGTACGGATTCCAAACTCATCTGGTCGTCCCGTACGAACAGAAATGGGGAAGAATTTGCTTGGCCCAGGTAGGTCAGGGCCAGGACAGGTCAGGCTTTGGTGGAGCGATGTAGTGAAGAAAAGGTAAATGCTTCCGTGTCGTGTATGATGAATAAGCGGGAGGTCCGGGTTGAGTGTTTACATGATTTGATTTGATGTGATGTCTTGATACATCTTGGGAACATTGACCAAAGAACTTTCTTTGTCTCATTTTCTCCTCCTCCCTCTCTTCCTCTATTATTTTATCCTGCCTCACGCCGTGTCCCTCCCAGCAGCACTCATTGCATCCTGTGCCCCTGTCTCTCGTTGTCTCGTTGGATACCGACTCGGCAGCAGATCTGCCACCCCGACCAGCCCAGCCAGCCCAGTCCAGTCTAACCCAAGGGTGGTGGTGACGAAATTTAACCCGTTTCGTGGAAACAACCCTGGACATACAACTCTGCTATCTCATACAATACAACACCACAAAAGCCCATCCCCAACTCCACCTCGTCGACTACCCATCCTCCTCCCATCCTCCTGCCGTACCTGGACAGCCATTCAAAAGCACAGTTACGTGAAGGTCTCGCGGATTACAGCACTGATCTTCAACCAAAGCCGTCAACGCTTGCATATGTCAATAAACTGAAGATCGCAACCGGATCGCCGGAAGAGCAGCATTTGATACAAGAGGAGGACATCGCATTCGTTACCTAGAGAACATAACAATCCGGCCAAGATGTCGGCCCGCAATCGAGGTACGTATGGAATGTGGAAACTCTGGGCTTCAGCGTGTTGACTTGCGTTCTGAACAGTACTTTCGTTTATGTCCAACTTCTCGAACAATAGAGAGTCGCAGAGAAGCCCGACGCCTACTAAACCCGCACACAGTCAAGAGCCCCCAAGAAGTGAACCTACAAGGCATGCCACTGCGACGATGCCAAGCGGGAATTCTCAATACAATATGGACGGAAGTGCTGGTCAGCCAAGGGTTCAGCGAGAGCGCGCTCTATCGGGCGCCAGACCTCTGTCTATGGTGCAAACTTATCACCCATCGATGATGGATGTGTCCCAGGATACGTTGCCTGAACTTCAGCCGATTTTTACATTTCTAAACAGTCATGCGAATAAGCTGTACCAGGAAGGATACTTCTTGAAGTTGGATGATCAAAATACGCGTCCGTACTTCCTACCTTTGGAGAATCCCCAGTCCTAATAGAATGCAGATGGTAGACCAAATGCCGATCGAACTTGGACCGAATGCTTTGCCCAGCTTGTAGGGACAGTATTGTCATTGTGGGATGCTGCAGACCTGGACGCTGCTGGGCAAGATGGGGAAGTTCTTCCAAAATTTATCAATCTCACAGACGCCTCAATCAAAATGGTAACCAAAGCCCGCAAATCGAAAATTTAAACCACTAACATAATCCAGATCGAAGCACTCCCAACTCGAGCGGACAGCGAAGCTCCACTGCAGAACGTTCTCAGCATATCGACTGCGGGTAAAAACCGATACCTCCTACATTTCAATTCCCATCACTCCTTGATCCAGTGGACTGCGGGAATTCGCCTTGCAATGTTCGAACATGCGACGCTCCAAGAAGCATATACCGGTGCTTTGATTGCTGGGAAAGGGAAGGGCCTGAATAATATAAATACCATCATGGACCGCGCAAGAGTACCAACTGCTGATTGGGCACGGGTTCGGTTTGGAGCTGGAACACCCTGGAGGCGCTGTTGGTGTGTCATTTCACCCCCTGACGAGAAAGAGGTACAGAAGCTTCAGAAACAGCTCAACAAGAAGAAATCTGCGTATGATCGATCGAGGCCACCTGTTTTGAAGGGCGACATCAAATTCTATGATTCAAAAAAGACGAAAAAAGTTCGACCAATTGCCACCATTAGCGACGCGTATTCAGCCTTTGCGATCTACCCGCAGTCCAAACCACTGATAGATGCCTCCACGCTCGTGAAAGTCGAAGGTTCAATAACTATTCATTCAAACCCACCATCGACGACAGAGGGATTTGTCTTTGTCATGCCTGAGGTACACCCCGCCGTTACAGGATTCGAAATGTTACTCCGTTGGCTTTTCCCAGTTTTCGATACTTTTGGACTTTACGGACGCCCTGGTCGGTTGGTCGCCGATACGTCGGATCCCAGGAGTCTGATGTTTGCGATGCCGAAACACCGAAGATACGGGTATCTTGAGATTCTTGATGTATCTGGCCTAATTTTGGAGACGGGAAGTGCGAGTTGGAGAGAGGGAGAATGGAGGAAGAGAATGAAGGAACTCACCGGAAAGCGGATGACGGCAGTTGAAAGCAGCAGTCAGGCCAACAGCAGATATAGCAGTAGGAGGAGTACTCGAAACAGTTTTGGTCCGTCACGAAGCCGCATCCATTTCGATGATGGTGCCTCCGTTCGGTCCAATCCGGCGAATAACTGGGGTCCAGGTCAAACAGATGGAGCTTTTGGAATTCCACGGACGGATTCTGCTCCTCCTGGAGCTGGCGCCTTTGCGCCTCCTCCTCCCAGGTCACAACCCAGTGCTCACAGCCGGTCATTTTCAGAGAGTCAAGGGTTTGATCGTTTCCGGGATCAAGCACCTTCGAACTACGATGGAGGCTACGAACAAGCCCCGACTCCTCCGCCACATGCTATCGGAGTAGCCGCATCCCGCGATAGTCCAAGTGGGCGGTACGTTCCTGAGATAGGTTCTACTCCTGAGCGTATCAGCTCAGAGGATGAACAGAACGCCAGGACTACACCAGTCCGAGAACTTCAGGAGTTGCAGGCGACTACAACTCCAGAGCCAGTCGCTGCTCCGCCAGCATTTGCTCACGGTCCTGGTGCTATGCCAATAAGCAAGCCCTACCAGTCACCCGAATTGCGCAGAGCCAACAGCAGAATGTCAAATGCTACGCTGTCACAGTTAGCTGGTGCTGGGGGCGTGGCTGCATACCATGCACACGGGGATGAAGCAAGGACAAGCGGAGATCATAGACAGCCGTCCAGCGGTGACAGAGGGGTACTGCCAGCTGCCAACGTTGAAGGATTTCCTGCTAATCATGACGGTCTGAATGAAGGCTTGGTAGCAGCATCAAAACCCCGATTTTCCTTCGAAGATTCGTCTCCTTCCCATTCTACGGATCGCAACACACCCGCGAGCTTTTCTCAACCATCTTCTCAATTCCCATTTAATTCGCATAATCTACCTTCCCTGGATGATTCTCGAACCGGTTCACAGGCTCCTCCAGCAACTCGAGATCAAACCCGTATGTATCAGTCACCACAAAATCTTAATTCCCCCCCTCCAAATGTCTATGGTGGGCCGATTGGACATGGCCATAACCACCAACATTCAACAGACTCAACACACAGTACAGCGTCCCAACCTCGTCTTCAGACCAGCCCAAGTATAGCCCGAAAACCTCTCCCCATTCGTAGCTCCAGCATTCAGACAGCCGCCTCAGCGGAACCACCATCAAGTACCAGTAGTTTAGGGCAGCATGTTCTCGACCAAACTGCCTTTGACATGATTGGGCGTGATAATCACAAATCCAATAGAGGTCCCGAGTCTCGACTCTATCGCCAAAATACAGACGCCAGCAGTGTCTATGAAGATAATGCGTCGACAGCCTCTCTAGATTATGCCAGCACAAGACGTTCTGTCGATATCCGAAAGTCGGTCGAAAAGCCTCGAGCCGGTGTCATGAGGACCGTTGGAAATGTGGAAGAATCACGGTACATGGGCGACCAACTTACCAGTTCGCCGCCAATCCAGATAGACTTTGGGCCGACTCTCAATCTTGCTTCGGGGGCTCAACCCAGAAGTCAAAGCCCAGGCCCATCGCAAGCATATGCCAGAGCTGCTAGCCCAGGCCCTGCATTAAACAACTATCCTGCAGATCGATCCCCGCGCCATGGAAGTCCAGCAATGAGACCTGACAGTGCTGGCAACTCAAGATCGCCAGCTCGCAAAGCTATCACTCCTGAGAATGCACATTACCGTAACAATTCTTCAGACAGTAGGACAGTGGCTTGGCAACCTGGCATGGCTGCTAGTGGTAATGCTGGGAGTAGAGTGTCGATTACTCCAGAGCAATTTGTTCAACAGCGAGCCGCCATGTCACCTGCCACTCCTCTATACGCACACCAACGCCAGCCTTCAAGTAATACTCTACGTGCCAATACACCTACGCCTCCACTTGTCAATCGACCCGGCGACTACATGGCTCACCATTCGCGAAATAGCTCTACAGACTTACTCCAACGACCAAGCTCGCGCGGTGCCAATGTTGCTCTTGGACCATCTGGCACTAGAGATATCCCTACTGCCCTCTCTGCTCGTGAACAAGAACACATCGCCAAAATGACAGGAACCCCGTTGATCAGCATGGCTCACAACCATAACCGGCAAGGTCCTCCTAGTGGATTGGTTGGGGCTATCGAGGCGAGAGAACGGGAAAAGCAGCAGATTAAGCAAGGCATCAACAGCCAAGCCGTCCAAAATGCCATCTCTCAGCGACAGCAGCAATCTATTTATCAGCAGCAGCAACAGCAATATCAGGAGCACGTGGCGGCGGAATACCGAGCGCCTCAGCAGTATAACAATATGGGGCAATACCCGCAACAGCAGTATCCTCAAGCACAGAGACAGCAACAACAGCAACAGCAAAACTGGGGCATGTCGCCAGCAGCAGGCGTTTTCGCCCAAGGCGGTGGGTGGAGCGCCTCGACACCTTCACCGGGTTACGCTGGCCCTGAGCAAGGCAGACAATCACCATCCCAATACCCTCCTAGACAACAGCAATATTTCCCACCCCAACAACAACAACCACATCAAGGGCGCGGCAATGGGGGATTTCACGGCCATGGATATTAGATGACGATGACGGAGATGCGAGCATTGATTTTCGGCGTTCAGAGACTATTTTCGCGGGACTTGTGGCGTGGCGTGGCGGGAGACATTTGTACACTTGGTGGTTCTCGTTTCAGCGATTTCATTCGTGCCGAGTTTTTTCCTTCGTGTTTTTGTTTCCTTCCCCCCCCCCCCCTTTCTGACTACATGACAGAAACTAAGCCGACTTTGGCTTGTAATTCTGTCCTCTTACCCTTTCTCTCTCTTTTGTATTCTTGCATTGTTGGCGAAAAAAAAGAATGGGGTCTTTTCTCGGGGTGCATTCATGGTTTGTGGTGGTATTACCTACCTATTCATAGAGTCAGGAAATGGAGAGGAAAGGAGAGTGGGTTCATTAGATTGAATGAATAAATGAAGGACGAGCATTGTACAGGAGCCAAGGCTCAATTCTTCCCGTCTTGACTTGCCTTGACTTAATATTTTATATCGCTTTGCATATGTCGGTTTCGTATTACTATCACCAGCGAAGTATTTGTCTTGGAGTCCAGCATGCAATAGCTCTAATCAAAGGAGACTAGGTCTCATTCTCAATTCTCACAGTATCCCATCACAGAGGCACTTCTACTGACGAGCAAAGACTCAATGCATCTATCAAAGGAGTTGGAAAAGGAAGAATCCTCGGCGGTCTCAATTCCGTTACCTTGGCCGCAAAGCAGCACGATCGAGAGTCGAGTCTGCCAACCCGCTCGGTCCTCTTTAAACTGCCCCAAACACGAAATTATGCGAATCATGAGTATTCGGCCCAAAAAATCCTCGAAATGCCATTATGATATATCGGCACCCAGCCCGGCCCCGACACGTGAGCCTTTCGACCACACGACGCTAAGTCAACGGCGACAACAAAAATACCCCTATCCCAAACTCGCTAAACTGACAGCGGCAACAAAAAACAACAACACAGGACAAAACGACCAAAGACCGCCCGCTCAACTCCACGCCCATAAGGAAAAATAAAGCACCGCCTAGTACCAAATGCATATTTTACTGTCATCGCCGTTCCGCCTCCGCAATAGCAGCGTCTATCCTCCTCTCTTCCTCTTCTAGCCTCGCTACCTCTTCAGGTGTCATCCCCTCCTCGCTCAAGAACGGCGATTGGAGTCCCCGCGCCGAATTCCCCAGGAAGACTTGCGGTACATGTCTCGTGTCCCCATAAATCGGCACTACATCATGATACTGCTCGAAGCCGTCTCCTGACCGCGGACTCCTCGCGCCGCTAGATGACGTGCCAGATGTCGTGCTCAAGCCGCGGGAAACCGTACTCGCCATCGTAGCCGCCGTTGGTTTGCGACGCGGGACTGTGGCGGCTGCGCGGTTGTAGGGTGCGGAGGGGACGGGCTCGTAGGTAGCGAGTGCGGAGTGGCGTTGGATTGGGAGGACGGAGGCGGGTTCGTCGATGGGTGTTGCGGCCGCTGAGACGGTTGGGTCTTCTTTCTCCGTGATGAGATTCCGCGAGAAGGAGTCGGTGTGCATGCTTTGCGTGAGCATTACTTGTTCCGGCTGGTTGCGCTTGATGTGTTTGCGGCGGAGGAAGAGCAGGGCGAGGATGAGGAGGATGAGAGCAAATGCAAGGGCTCCGAGGGCAATTCCGACTTTGGCTCCGAGGGAGAGACCACGGCGTCCACCATTACCATTCGAGGACAAATCTGCTGTGACAGCTGCTGGCTCTGCTGATGTTGCTGTTACTGTTGGAGTGACGGTGCTTGGTGGTGCCGAAAGTGTAACTCCAAAATTGGTTGTGGTGGACGAGGGTTGGGGGTCCCTGGAAGATCCTACATTGTTCACTTCAAGGACCTGTTTTTTTTGAGTTAAGAGAAGAGCAGTCTGGATAGGTTCTGCCGGGGCATTGGCTGCTGTTGCTGTTGCGCTTGCGTTGATATCAGCCCGTTTGTCATCCTCTGTGGAGTTCTCATCAATGTCGAAAAACGGGCTGTATGATTCACAGATGATTACCCCCTCACGTAGTTCGTCGCCTAAGCAAAAGAATAAGTTTTGTAGACTACCGTCCCTGTCTTGTCCTCGGCTTAGGTTAAATGGGGGGGTCGTCTGTTGCTGATTTATCTCCAAGCTACAAGGTTGGTCCATCCTTCCATGGCAGACTTCAGAAATTCTCAGCATATTCTCGGACTAATTCAAAGGTTGTTTACATACGAGGAATTTGGGTGACAAGCCATGAGTTATCCGAACTGACACTGATAAATGGAGAGCCGGTAGCATTTGTCTGGCACAGTATCATTTGTAGGTGAGGTTCGCCGATGAGTTCTTCGATCGTATAATTGAGAGTCGTAGATTCGTCAAGATCAATTGGAGGAATTGTCCAACGTGACTTGAAGAGTGCGCTGGATGGTGTTGGAGGGGCGTTGTCGGGGGTTTTCGTGGAACTTTCCACCTCGCTAGAAGTCGTTGTTTTTCCAGACCCAAGTATTGACGTCCCTGGGGGATGTTGGGCTACAGCGGCTACCACTAAAGCAAGCACAAGGCTGCGGCTCGAAACCCTCATAGCATGTGGCCGCATCACCAAACAAAAAACGCAACAAGATTCCTCTCTGACTCAACGAAATCGCAAAATCATCAAAACGAACCAGAAAGGAAAAGGAAGAACCTCAGCTCAGCAGCGGGGGGAATAGCAACAATTAACAAAGATCGCAGGACGAACGAAGGATGAAAAGGAAAAAGAAGTCAGCACAAGGCGTACTGCGCCCCATTGTACGATGGTAATGCGCACATCGCATCCTCTTGATACGGAGAGGGCATGTTGGTGTATCAGACTGTCCAATAGCGCCTGCAGCTGTGCAGAGCGAAGGATGCAGAGCGAATGCGCCGCACAGGGTGGGCATAGGGGATGGCTTGGGGGCTGAGGGTTGGGGTTGCATCTGGGACTCGAAGTCTTGCTGCTTTGGGAGGTGGACGGGGCTTATTTTTGGGAGGATGGCTCAGGGCTGAATAACGTCGAGGGGTTGTGAGCAAGTGAGAGGTGCAACTTTCGCCCGATTGAGGCATGAAATGAGGGTATTCTCGCACGTAACCAGCCATCATGACTGAACCACGTGCAGTAAGTATGTAAGTAAGTACAGTAGTGAGCTGATATCAGTCCCTCGAATCCCCTTGAGTTCCCCACGTTTGGTTGACAGACTCCACATTGTGTTGCCAGCTCTGGTCGCTCAGAGGCTTCGTCGGATCGTCCTGTTTCACGTCCCACAGGGGTACGCATGGGTTTAACGCTGCAATGTCGTGAAAGCACCAGATCCATTTTGGCACTCGAAGCGCTGAAAGGTAGCCTTCAGGAGAAATCGGCGGATCCGTGACTTTTCTGGAATGAAGTTCGTCTGAGCTGCAGCGGCGTTGAGGTTGAAAGAGACTCAGCGAGACAGGTCTCAGAAGGGCACTCTAGCTCAGAATACCTTCAGCCTCTGGCCTCACTCATAGCCCTTCAGCCGCGAAGCATTTAGAGTCTGCTTCAACACTTCATTCCAAGCTTAATCGGCCTCACCGTCCCTCTGTATCGTACCTACAGTAGCCACTCTGAGAGAATGTAGGAGCATACCCGATTCTAGAGTAACTTTGGTCGGCAGCTGATGCAGATTTGAGGCGCTCCCGGAGCTAAAAGCAGGTACAACAAGGCCTTGTGAATGGTCGTTGGATTTGGCTTTGTTGGAGAGATTGTCTAAAGATAAGGCAGCGTGATGTTGGAACTGGAAGAGGTCTCGAGGAGGCCGAAGCTTGAATGTTATTCTGGGAAGGAACATACATGGCTTGTTGGCTTGGAACTGGACTAATGAATGGTGTTTGATGAAGAATATAAATGGATTCCCGTACTGACTACGTCTGGAATCTGATTCATGCAATGAGTTGGACATACCAAAAAAGAATGGGATGTATAGAAGGGAAAGCAGGCAGATGCAGAATGACGGATTAGAGCGTTAGACAAGGAGAGGTGGCGTAACGTTAGCTACCGCACTTGAGGAATTGATTAGGGAAAAACCATATGACTACTTCCTGATACTGTGACAAAACGAGAAAGATGAACAGTCGAAGTAAAAGTTATTAGCTATGAAACTTTATAGAAAGGACTGATGTGTTCTAAAGTACGGTGGTACAAGAGGTACCAGTTTCGAAGCCCATCAAGCTCCAACAGATCCCTGCTAGTTCCACCTCGAATGCCCCTCACTTCACATCCTCTCCCAGGAACCTTCCAAGCTTCAACCACATACATACACCACTTCACACCACTTCACAACTCCAACAACGATCAACCAACCACTCAATCTTTCAAAATGGCATCACTCAAAGGCCCCGGCGAAGCCCAACAGCACGACGGCAGCGGTCTCCGCATCGGCATCGTGCACGCACGTTGGAACACCAGTACGTTTGTCAATTGACCCCGCCATCCCATCCGGAGTCTTCATTCGCAAACAGACAGAATGCCCAACACAGCAGCGAGAAGGAGAAAGGAGACATGACTGACAGATATATCTCCAAAATAGCTATAATCGAACCCCTCCTCGCAGGCACCAAAACCAAACTCCTAGCTTCCGGCGTCAAGGAATCGAATATCGTCGTGCAATCCGTGCCCGGATCGTGGGAATTGCCAATTGCGTGCTCGAAGTACATCTTCCTTCCCTCCGTTCTCCCCCCCCCCCGCCCCCTCTTCTCTACACAAGCAACCCAACCCAATTTAAACCCAATAAAACCAGCATTCTACCCTACCCTATCCTCTCCTACCCACAAACCCAGTTAACTCTCCATCCTCCTCCCACACAGACTCTTCTCCGCCTCCCAAATCCAATCGACAACCTCCTCCAGCCTTGGAGCAGGCGACCTCCTCGGCTCCAGCACCACAGACCTAACCTCCCTCACAGTGGAAGCAAAGACGTCCTCCGGCCCCTTCGACGCCATCATCGCCATCGGTGTGCTCATCAAGGGCGAGACCATGCACTTTGAGTACATTGCCGAGTCCGTCTCGCACGGCCTGATGCGCGTCCAGCTCGACACGGGCGTGCCCTTGATCTTTGGCTTGTTGACCGTCCTGGATGAGGAGCAGGCGAAGGCGAGGGCGGGTGTTACGAGTGGGAGTCATAATCATGGTGAGGATTGGGGGTTGGCGGCTGTGGAGTTGGGTGTGAAGAGGAGAGATTGGGCGGCGGGGAAGATTGTTTGATCGGTCCCTTCTGTTTTGATGTTTTGTACTTCTTTAGATTGGTTTGGGTGTATTGGGCTTACTTAGCAAGGGGAAAGCAGGATGAATGGATGAACACTACATTCAGGCAGAGAAAAAAAGACGAAAAAGTAAAAGCAAAAGTAAAATCAGGCTGGATGTCTCGAAATTATATTACTACAAGCCCATGACATACATGGCTATTATGCATGGCGATTTGTTAGACGATTTGTTTCGCGGTCCAAACACAACTTGCTTTGATCCAAGCTTCCGATCCAATTCTTTGAACGCCCCAAGTATGCACCAATGCAATGTATGTAACAGATTTTGCTTCTCTTGTACGGGCGTTCCCGAATCTATTCACCTGACCGCATCATTGTGCGTAACCCATCATCTCCTTCAGTCCATTATGATCCTTGTCCTTCTTGGTTCTCCAGAGGGACTTCTTCTTCTCTCGCTTCTTAGCCATTTCCTCCCATCCTTCTTCGTCGTCTTCGTCCGAAACGTTGACCGGTTTCTTTACCATCTTGATTGTGGGCCCGTTTTTGCTTTCCCAGCCGAGAGCTGACATGGTGGAGGCTCTCGCCTTGTTGTCCTGGACCTGTGGAGGTGCCTGTGACACTGGTCTATACCGGCCAGGTAGACCGACATTGCTTCGCTCAGATGGCGCGATTGAGGGAGCATAGCCCCCACCCTGAGCATGAACTGAGGGCGAGTACATACTACCACCACCGCCGTGCATCCAGGGAACAGCGTTTGGATCCAGCATCGTCATTGCCCGTTGATGAGTGCCGAAGTTGTGAGAGCTACCCGGACGCATTTGCTGGGCACTACCTGGCCGTGGGATTTCCCCCATCGATTGGTGAGGCATGTGCCCGTTTTGCGGCGGCCCTTGACCACCAGCAGTCATCATTTGCATGAATTGCATCTGCATCTGCATGAATTGCTGCATCTGTTGTGACATCTGGATCTGTGCTTGGTCTCCAGGGGTCATCATCATCGGGTTCATAGGGCCCATAGGTCCTCCTGGGCCCATACCGTTGTACATACTACCTCCTGGTGGTGGCTGCATCCCCATAGGGTTGAACCCACCACCCTGAGGTGGTCCGTAGTCGCCTTGTGGATTCGGGCTACCTCTCCTCATAGCCCGAGAACGCTCCTCCGTGGCAATGACTCCAACTAAACCACCAGGGGGTAAACCTCGGGGTGCCGCTCCACCATTCACAGAACCAGCTCCAGCAGCGAAGGCCAATGATTCCCTATGCATCGGGTTCACAAGACCAGCCCCAACATACGGATCCTGGGGTAGGTTTCTAGCAAAGACTGGCAGCCTGCTATCCGAACTAACAACACCCCCAGCATTTGACTGGGCTCCGGATCGAAGGTTGGGATTTGAAGACATATTTCTCATGGGTTGCTTGCCCTTGTTTGGAAATCCATGGGCTTGCAAGATGGCCAATGGAACCTCCTCGTCCTCCTCTTCCCCTTCATCACCATTCGCCAGATTTGGACTGCTCTGTGTAGCAAAAACATTAGGGCGAGTCGGAGGAAGGGCTTCTCCAGTAACTTTCATCATTTGCTGTCGGTATACCGCCATATGAGCCTCCTGTTTACGGCGTTGCTTGGCGAGTTGTTTATTCTTTTCTGCCTCATCCTCATCATCGTCATATGGCTCTTCTTCTTCCTCCTCTTCCTCGTCCTTGGCATAACCTCCATAGCTCCTGAGACGCTCCTGGTCCTGCTTGTACCGTTCAAACTGTGCTGGGGTCATAACTTTGTTCTGAGGAGTGGCATGTCTTGGCGGGGATGTCGATTTCTCATTAAAACGCTGTGCCAAATTCGCTGAAGCCGCAATATGAACGTCAAACATGTTGTCCTCGGAAACTGCTGCTACGGGCTTTCGTGCCTTAGGAGTTGCGTCGACAGATCCCGTACCCCAGCTAGCAATCGTTGCATCATCCACCTTGAATGCGGAATCGGAAAGAGCCCAGCTGTCTCGAACCTTCGACTCGTGACCAGTATCGTGCATGCGTCGGCTTGCACTTATGGATTCTCGAAGTAGCCTGGCATCCTCATCGACAGCATCACCGTACTCCAGGGTGGATTGACGTTTAGGTTCCATTACGGCACTGCTCCGTCGAAGTCCGCTTAATGGTCCACCTGGTCTTTGTGGGCGGCTGTACGAGGCCGGGCTGTCATTCGTTGTGCGTGGAGCAGTGTTGTGCTGTGGAACTGGTGGAGGTGTGTTACGGGATGCAAGAACAGGGCTGGCACCAGACATTAGACCCTCATGAGAATGTTGACTGCTCCATGAATATGGTGACGGCTCAACGTGCTTGTTTTTGTCGATGTTGAGAGGCGATGGTTGATTGAACCGGCTGGCAGTGAGAGATCGATTTGCAGGGCCTGATGGGGTGGTGTCCTATTTATAAAAATTAGACTTTCGGAGATTGATTGTGGATCGGCAGACTTACCGGGCTCCGTGACATAGCTCTGTTTGTTTCAACATCCATCACTGCACTCCTACGCTTGCCAATTCCACTAAACATATCCGAGAAATCACCTCCAAGACTCAAGCCAAGATCTCTCTCATCCAACTTGGGGGGTGTTGCTGTGCTTGCATAGCTAGAGGCTGTCACAGCTCTCTGTCTACCCGTCTGTTCCTCATCAACAACTGGAGATTGTGGTTCTTTTGAAATCGGTGGAGGTGGAGTTTGCCCTTTGCTGCTGTGTCGTCCCCAAGATAGAGTGCGGCCTGCGTTTTTCAAAGAGAAAGCCGAGGCTGACTTTGGAACCGGAGGCAATGGAATATCACTGAAAGGTCTATCGTGAGGTGATTTCCACTCGTCCCGTCGTGGCAGATCCGTTGACGAAGGAGCTGTAGATGCCGCGCTCAATCGAGATGAATTGTCAGTCGTAGAGATGGTATTAGTGTTCGAAGCACCACTGTCACTTCACAGCAGTCAGTAACCGTATAATACGACAGACACAGACCAAGATCCATCCTGATCGCCAATCCCATTTGTATGCTTACCGATTGTAAATGTTCTCGAACATGTTGTCGTCATCAACAGTGGAAGTCTTTGGCCTCAATGGCACTGTTGGGGACTTTGCGAACTTCTTTCCTCCGTCGAACGACCGACTCGCACCGTCCTCGCGCTCGAATACCTTGAATGATGGCTCCGATGTTACCGCTTGAGCAACGTCCAGCTCATTCGCGGTCGATTTGCGCCGCCCGAAGCTTTTGGGAAACTTCGGCATGTAGTAAATATTAGGATCGAGAACGAATGTGTTTCGTCCTCGAAATCATACGACAAGTAGGTCGTCCAGTGTTGTAAATATGACAGATATTATGTCGTAAAGGTGCGAAAATCAGTGAGAAATATCTGCCGTAATGTTCAATGACCTCGTATGCTGTGCGTCGAAACAAGTGGTACGAAAGGAATCGGGAAGGGGTCGTCAATGAAGCCTCGTAACGAGAGAAAGGGTCTTCTGGCTGGAGCAACCCAGAGGTTGGAATTAGCAAAGCTTCAAGAACTCATGCGGGTAGCCGGTGTCTGGGACTGGTGGGGTTGTCCAAGTGGAATCAATCGTGGAGGGTTGCATGCAAAACACGATAACTGCCGTCCTGATTCGGGCATTTGTTGTGGACGTAAGGGATGAACGCCAGCAAACGTGTTGAAAAAGAGCGATGAGGCAAGAAGAATAAAGTGTGGAGAGTGACGATGATGATTTAAGACTGGTAGATGACCCGACCCATTGCAGCGATACCAGTATTTCGTTCGCTGACCGCGCGAGGTTGGGAGGCGACTCGAGAGGCTGAGTTGAGGTTTGTTGACGCTCCAAATTTAGACCAGTTCCCAGGCTGTCGAGTCGAGTCGAGTCCAGACGCGGGAATCCTTGCGGCGGCGGAACCAGACAACAAGGAGAGATGACAGTACTCACAGAACAGAAGACTGCAGATGTGCAAGAAATGAAGGCGGTTGGCGATGGCGATGGAGAGTAGCAATTCCTATCCGCAGGCCGCCGGTGAGGTTGAAGACAGGAAGGAGGAAGAAGAGGAGTCGGAGTCGCAGCAACAGCAACAGTCAGTCGAGAGGAGACAGGACGGACAAGACAGGGCACCGTAGCTCCTCCTCGTGTTTTTCGCTGAGGTGCAAAGAGACTTTAGCTCGGATCCAACCAGCTGTGGCGGTGGCCCCGTCCCTGGCTCTAGCACGAAAGGGGATCCCGCTTCGACGATTCGGGCCTGGATCAAGGATGGGCTGGTGGCATGGCCAATATTTTATAATTTTGACTACGGGCTCCATTATTTAAAAGCATTTAAAAGACGCCCGGCTGAGTGGGTGGTGGACCTGACAGGATGGAAGTGTTGGTGGTGGATGTGGCATTGTGGAGGTGGATATAAAACCCTGATGCACTCCCAGGGTCCTCTGGCTTCTGTTTACCAAGGTGCTTGCTTGCTCGCTCGCTGCTTGATTCCCTTAGTTATTTCCCTTCTCGATTCAGGCACCGATGAGACTATTCAATATTACAAGGAGCTTCCCATTGCCGGGACTGTTGCATTGAGTGGCTCGTTGTACAGTACTCCGTACAGAGTGCAAACCACGGACTTGGGTTGATCTGCTGTAACTCAGTAACTCTGGAAGGTCATACACTGTTGTGATGGAAGTCCAACACAGCATCAACCTTCGGACGGACGGACTTGGGGAAAGGAGAGCAGCACCATGAAGCTATTCCCATCCTGTCAGAGCACTGTTCACGAGCTGCTCTCTCATCTTCACTTCCAAGGCGATGGCAAAGTCATTAAGCCCAACCAGCATGGATCGGTCGGAATGTCGTTACTCATGCACCATTTTCCACCATCCATCCCCTTTCTTCTCCCTTGGCAAGGACAAGCATGCCCTTTCATCTGAAGTCCTGTATGGAATTGACAACTAGCTTGTGTCTGTCTGTCAAACCAGTTTTACACGAAACTCAAAAAAGTGTAATCATCTCGCAAGCTTGTTTCTACCTGTCAAGTATTTTTCTTGAACTATAAATACATGCATATAGGCCTCCATTTCCCTGCCACCATTCGTTCTCTATCAGCAACTGCAACAAAACCTGCGGACACTCATCGATGCCGTGATTATTAGGGGACCTGAAAGCAATTGACAGATCCGCGTCCCGAACGAAGTCTGCATGGGCCAACAACTCAGGGGTAATTGCCCGTGCACGCACGCACGCATCGAGAGAGGGTTAAGGTTGCAAAATGACGTGCCTAACAGGCAATAAATATATTCCCCTCCGAGCGAGTACGAGCCACCAAATCTCTTTTTTTTTGTCTCTCCCATTTTCCCTTTCAAGAAGAGACTGCATAGAAGCTCCTCAAGTTCCTCCTCCTTTTTACCCTCATCACGAACCGGAATAAGTAAAATCAATCAGTCGTGCCACCCTCCTCAATTCAACATTTCACTTCGCATGGTCTCAAATAAATAAAAGTTGAAAAACCAAAGAAGGCCAGAAAGCAGCCACAGCCCCACGGGCAAGGCAATCCCCTGTTCTCGATCCCTGCAGGTGCTGTCAGCCTCCCTACAGTATTGAGCCATTGCGAACCCTGGTCCGGCTGATCAGATTTCAGATCAGATCATCGCAGCCCCGATCGCCGACTTTCGATTTTCTTGCTCCTTCTCCATTTCTTCGCCGGTTTACCCAGCCGAAAACCCCCTTTCTTCGTTCGGTAAAAGTACACAACAACAAAAAGATTCGTAAACACAGATCTACTCAGTTTCTTCAGAGCCAACCTTTCAGGTAATCAAACAAACCCTCACGTAAAGCAATCTTCCTCCCTCATCAACCAAGTTAGTTAGCACTTAAGTAGTCTTGTTCTTGACATGCACCAAGATCTCATACTATGCAATATCCGGCGCCAAAAAACCAGCCAGCTCAATTAGCATCTCCAGAAACCCACCAAGACTGCAAGCGACCAACTTCACTACTCGGTCCCCCACGATCCCGAAATGATCGCTAGCTAACCCCATGAAAATCACGAATGAAAATAATCCAACAAAACCACCAACAGCCAGCCAGCCATCTAAAGAATAACACATGTCCATCATCTCCCTCTCATTCGTCCAGCCCATCCCCACCTCCATGTTCATCTCCCCTGCCACATTTCAGTATCCAAAAAAGCCCAAAGCTAACCAACCCCCCAACACAAACCCGCAAAAGCTGCCATGCCAAGCACCGGCCGGAGTTCCGAGGGCCGGTCTGCCACGTCAAAAAACCAAGTGCAGATCTCAGCAGTTCATGATCTCAGTCCTCCTCTCTCCATACTCCATCGTCGAGTACCGTACAGTAGTTGTCCACGATCTCATGAACTGCTGCAGCTGTGCTTGCTGTCTTGTCCCGAGATTAAAATAAAACATAAATGTGACTTGCGCGCTTGCGGGATCCTTCAGTCTGCGGAAGTGTCTGAAGATGGAAATTGCATTTGCTTGATGAGGGGATGGGGAGGATGGGAGGCGCCGCCTAGGACGTCTGGGCGAGGACATGGGGCGGGTAATGAATGGGCTCGCCTAGTCGATTGATCGAGTTAGTGTTGAGGTGCGGCGTAAATATCAGGATCAGACTTATTGGCTTTGTGAATTTATCTATTGGGTAGGTACCTTCTGGTATTGTGGGAATGCATTCGAGGTCCATCGAGCATTGGTATGTGTAATTGTCGCGATAGTCTTCGGTTAAGCACGCGATTTTCTTGACATTGGCACAATGTGGATGGATGTTCCAGGTTGAGTTGGACGTTGAAGATCTTGGATTATTCAAACATCGAGAAAAAGGGAATGTGGAAGTTTGAAAGAGACGAGAGTTGCTCCTGTGGTGGTAGCTACAAATCAATAGCAAAGCAAGATAACTGCCATCCGTTCTCCATGGACTCCCGCCCTTGGTCCCTTTGTCTTTCAGAACTATAACTTACACCCAAGACAGATATTTCATACATTCCACCCCAAAAGCCGATTTCCAACGGTCCTACATCTATTCTCCCTGCTGCTGCATGTGCGTTGGAAGATTCCAAGAAGCATAATCCTGATGAACAAAAGCTCGATCGACGGTCGGAACCGATTCCAAGACATACTGCAAAGACTCTCCCAAGTCATGACTGTCTCGCAAGCTCATGTTTTCATCAAGTACAATATCAACCTCGACATTGAGTTTGTCTCCCGCATGATAGGCTTGCAAGCCTTGGATTTGCTTGATGGTCTTGGCGAATCGCATTGTGAGGTAGAGAAGAACGTTTCGTTCATCCGCAGTTGCTGCTGCACCAGAGAGGTTGCGAATATGACCTGCTGATGTTCCTGCCCAGTTGAAAATAACATAAACTGATAGTGCAAGACCACCTAGAGCATCCATCCACCACAACTTTGCGTAGAATCCAACTGCACTTCAGTTAGACAGAAACAGGAACCTTGCAAGAACCATGCTTACCGAGAGGGAATATGATACTGAAGATGTTGAAGACAACATCTGTCATGGCATCTTGTGCCAGCGCTTGTACGCTCGAATTCTTGATAAGACGGCAGTAGAGCCAGCACAAGAACTTGATCAAGACAGTGCTTGACATAATGATGATTGCAGGAAGGGTAAGCTGGATAATAGAGTGGTCTCCCGAGTGCAACCTGCTCACAC
Source organism: Cadophora sp. M221 (assembly GCA_017366145.1). Classification (NCBI taxonomy): domain Eukaryota; kingdom Fungi; phylum Ascomycota; class Leotiomycetes; order Helotiales; family Ploettnerulaceae; genus Cadophora; species Cadophora sp. M221. The sequence goes on along the minus strand of JAFJYG010000281.1, from coordinate 21,245 downwards.
ACTCCAACCCAACTTGGAAGAAGGAAGTGACCATAATAACCGAAAACACCAAGACTCCAATAGGCTCTAGGCGTCTTCTACCAACCGGATACTGATATTGATCTTGAGACTCGATCATTCTCGTTGTGGTCCATACGATGCCCGTGCTGAGGAAGTCGAGAGCAGCATCCACCAATGAAGCCAAAACTGACAGAGAGCTGGTGAGCACTATGACGGCAATTTTTCCCGCCAGGAGAATTGCATTGGCTATTAAGTTGACGTAGATGGCGATTTGAACGATTCTGTCGCCACTTTCGACGCTATCGTCTTCCATTCCAGGAATCTCGGGGCGTGGCCCGTCAAAACCATCGTCTTCCTCCTCTTCTCGACCAAGGAGCGGTGACAATTCAGAGGAGACTTTGTAGAGATCGCGGGGCGTTCGTTTGACTTTCTTTGATGTTGTACCATTTACGGCGACAAGGTCATCGTCTTCTGGTGTCGCAGGTTCCTCAGATATCGTGGGTGGAACAGTCAGATCTCGTGAGCCCATAGCACTCTGAGTCCCACTTCCCGGCGTATTGTTATATTCATTTAGTAGGTCGTGAGGGAGGGACGAATCCAAGAGTCGATCAATGTAGATGTATTGTTGGAGCAAGCTATTGGTTCTCTCGTAGTACTCGCGGCTAATGAATGATTAGCCATTGTGCCACAGCATGATAGTCTTCCGATACTTACATTGGCTTCTTCATTGTCTTCAATTGTTCTTCCGTTTTCCAGTACCTCTCTGCGAACAATGTCAGAACTCCAAACCAACAATAGACCTCTGCCAGTTGCATTTCGCATTTCTGACAACCAAGCTGTCGCAAAGATCACTTACCCCATTTGTAACGAGGATTGCTATTCCCGATAAGTCGCTGACTTCGCATTTGAGGTCCATTGAGGATCAAACTCAATCGCCGCTCATCGATGCTCTTGAAATCATCGCCGTCATCGTATTCCCGCGATCGTCTCTCGCCTACCTCTTCGTCCTCGGTCGACTCTCTGCCCCAAACCACCGACGATGGTCGCCTGTGCTGCATCGCCTGCAGAGATTGACTCGACCGTGACCTTATGAGACTGACAAGAGTTCCGTGTCCATGTGTAGCCATTGGGTTGGCAGCATCGTCGCTGCTGAGGGGTAGGAAGCCTCGCGGGCGAGCAATCCTGCCGTACTTGGGAGGGGAAGATCCAGATTCGTCCGTCATCTTGGGCCGGCCTGCGTCAATTGAAGCAAGGACCGCTTCTCTCAACAGACTACATATACTTCGGTGAAAGGATAGACTGCGGCATGTTGTTTCGAAGTGGAGTATTTATTGTTGATGCCAAGCTGAAGAAGGGTCTGCTTGTTCGTCTCAACATCGGCTGCCATGGCATGGATGGATGTCAAGCTATCTCTTATCATGCCTGCAAGCGAGAGGCTGTTGCCGCTGACGAGTGAAGATCGGACATGACCCATGCAAAGCATCCACACATGTGTCATGCACCTATCAAATGAGAGACTGTTGCACGATGCCGATGTCGAGCTAAAACAGTTCTTTCTTTCTAATCAAGTGAGCATATCAAATCTCTCAAAGAAACGGGAATAACAGTAGTCTTGGGAAGTGGAGCAAGTCTCCTCATAATAGAAGTAAATAACCAGCGTTCTAGTAGCCCAGATTGCTTGCTCAAACCCTTCTTGATTTTTATACCGAGACATCGGTTGAGAGGGGTGGGAAAAGTCCTCTATTTACTGTCCTCCCTCAGCAAACAAAACTCGCTGGGATTATGATACAAGCTCTCGGGCAGCTGGATGTTCGAGCTCATACGATCCTCATCGTCTATCATACTATGTATATATGCTGGTCAGATAACATCAAAGACAGAGATCTTGCAGCCTAAGCCATTCTCCATTTCTTTGAAGAGTAAGTTGTGCATGCTGCTATCCTGCGTTATACCCTCTGGAAGGCACTGCCATGTTTTGTAGGCGTCTCAAAAGCTGTAGAGCGACGAATCAAATTCAAAGGAATTGCACAACTCGCTTGCCAACCTTGGTATCCACAACAGGAGATGTATCTGCGGCAGTACCACACAATGCACCAAATAGAGCTGCACGATATATTAACAAAGTCCGCAATCCGTCTTCAGCTTTCGTCTGATCGAAAACAGCTTCTACTGAATCAGACTCCTTCTTCTGCAAACCAAAGCCTTGCGTGTTTGGCTGTGGGTTGGCAACAAAGCCTGGCTCTGCAAATATCTCTTCCATCAATTTCCTGGCTTCCTTCCTAGCATTCTCTTGATCCGAGTGCTCGAGCCAGAGATCGACCTATGTCATATCAGCGGGTATTTTCTAAGATGTATATTGGGTACTTGAGGCATCTGATACCAGACTGTTATACGCACTTCATGAAGTTGGAACCTTAGAGCCCCTCGTGTACATGATTGATCATCAAATTCCAACGAATGGAAGAAATATGGATCTTCAAGCCACCTGATGCAAGATTGAAGTGCCAGAGGGAGCAAAATGAGCGCTGCCTCTTCTTTCTCTGGGCCTGGCCCTCCTCCTTCAAATGTGCCCGTCGGGGTGATGAAGGTATTCACTACCGTGCTTATAATGCTGTCCATTCCTTCTGCATCATTCGGAAATTGATACAAGCTTGGCATTGTGTGAAGAACATGCTCCTTGGAATTTTCAAGGTCGATCTTATGATCCATAGCCCAGCAACGAGGATACTCGGCTAGCGTATCAATGCTCGGGACCCCCTTGGCTTCAGCCTCGACATTCCTGTCGCTGCAATATCTCTGGCGCCTCGGATTGCCTTGATAATTTACATGCCAATACATAGAGCCTCTCGTCGAGATTATGTACTTGTTGAGCGTGGCAAGAATCGCCATTCTATCGGGTTTGGCCCAGATAGGCAAACGGTTGCAAAGACTCCGGGCGGCCAATGGCATGTTGATTGATGATGAAGGAACGGCTTGCGGCCATCGACTTGGGCAAATGAGTAGAAGTTGCAGTACCCTGCACTGTTGACTATCGCGTAGTAGTTTCGGCTCAAACCACATATATACAGCCGACAGCCCTCTTCCTGGTTCAGTCCACCGTTCGATCTCGAGACTTGAGTTGTACAGTGTCTTACCCATCACGTTATGTCTACGGAAGAAATTGTGAACGTTAGTAGAATATCAAAAGAGGGGTAAACGTGAAAAAGAGGCTTACTCACACCTTGTAAGATGACAATCCGGGAAAGATCTTAAACGCCGCAACAAGGCCAAGTGATGGATGGTCAATGAATGATAACTGCATGTTGTTTCCTCTGGCAACTGGATACTTATCTACCATTTCAACATCATCACACCCTGCAAGTGCCGCCAGAGTTACAATTGTCTCAATGGTACCTACAGCCGGTGCAGCTTGTACGTCAGAAGGTAAATAATCAGTATTGCAAGAAACGAGCAGTCTCTCTGGTTCAATCCTTGGTCCCAATTTATCTTGCACCCGAAAGTATGCTGGCCCATCAGGAAATAGCGCAAGAAGATTCGCCCAGCCGCCTGCATATTCTTTCTCTAGAACCGCGAGTCAGATTATTTGAACAGTGGAGGTGCCAGCCAAGATGAAGTATTGAGGGGGTTACCTGAGAGGAACGGCCAGGAGAGTGTTCGACTTCCTCCAATCTCATCGCCCGCCTTGGTAAGCCTAACAGTCCCCCACTGACGAGTTGGAAGACGAAGGAACGGCACTTGAGTCACAGTCCTGACACGAAATTCCTGGCCGTTGATACGAGATTTGGAAAAGGCTGCATAGTCGCCAATCGCTCCCCTCGATGCCTTCAATCGGCCGGGTCCAGCGGCCAAGATGCCTTGGAATACCGTCAGTGTCGCCACAATAAATGCCAGAATGCCTATTGCAACGGTGAATCCGAAAGTTAAAGGATCCCAATTGTACTGGCTGCCCTTAGTTAGATGTAAAGCAGGTGCAAAGGAGGACGAATCGGTTGGATTGCTTACTCTTGGGCAGTAATGAGAGCCCGAAGGAGACACTCCGTAGAGTTCTCCGGACAAAGTCTTTCCATTGATTTACTGGAACTACCGCCAGACAACAACAAGGTTTGGGAATGGCCTGTTCAGTGGCTAGTCTTCGAAGAGTGGAAAGCAGATGATCGCGCGAGGGAGGGAGGAAGTTATGCCTCCACGTGACACGCTGAACAATGGAGAAATACCTACCACGGCTCACAGATATATCCTTCAAACTTGCGGCCGTATCCCATAAGATGGTCTAGGTCGAATCGTTGCTGCTCAGCTAATGTCACATAAATTGATGTTTGTGTTTGCTGATTGCGAGGTTCAACCTGGTCACAAACGTCTATTGAAGCGAGAATTTCCTACACGGAAATGTTACAGCAAAGTCTGGTTTGTGACACCAACACGGCTTCTCTTTCATACGGAACAGTAGTTTTTGACCTAATAAGCTAAATGTAGAGATATAAACAAAATACCTTCACCGATGGAGGTCCAACCTTCAAAATTAATATAGTAGCATATCTTTTCAGGTTCGACGGGAATAAAAGTAAGCGGGTAATCGGGGCCTTCTCGTCCCGAGTAAGGTCTGCCATGTCATGATTTTTCTATTGATATCATGTACAGTACCCGAATAGAGCCATGTAAGTAGAAGTTGCTTGAAAGGTCGCAAGTCCCTGAAATTATCTCTAAATCAACAAAGAAGACCTTACAGAAATCCTGACCAAATCCCATCCCCCAGTAACCATTCCGGGTATCTTAAATATGTATCCACCCTAAAACGCCAGGACTTCGAGCAAAAGATTACTGGATATGAACCTCAACCGAGTCCATATCACCCAATTCCGTATCCTCTATCTTCTCCTCTGGATCAAGTTTGTCTCCATCGAAGTGGAGAGTGATCTCCTTGTCGTCTGGAAGCTTCTGTGCTAACCGGAAAGCATCTATAATCTTCTGAATCGTGGTGCTTGCCTTGACCTGGAGCTTATAGTCTGGGAAATCTCGAGACTTCATGAATAACCTCGTTCGCTGGACTGGTGCTTCCACGACTGGCTCATCTTCACTATGTGCCCGTTCTCCCCTTTGCTTTGCCTCGTGGCCTTTCTTCCACGCTTCGAAGGTGTCATGCGTCCACGCTTCCAAGTGTACTTTCCCATCATCAAAACTGTTCATTGACAATTTCCCTCCTCTGTCAACGCAACCACTACAATCAGACCAGTCAAATAATCGATTGCCTTTCCACGTAAAGAAAATTGTATCTTTCATGTCTGGGGACATTTTCTGGCCATCGAATACTTGCTTGTCACACCAAGCCCATCGGACTTCCCTTAGCTTTCCACACAACTTCCTCTTCACGGCCAGGGGTTTGGAGCCTTCTATCTTGGACGTGATGAGTATATCAATAATTGGATCTAAATTCTTCGTCGGGGCCTCGGTTTCGAATACATCATCGCCATCTAGATCGCCATGGTTTTGTTTTGCAAAGGCTTCCTGCGCGGCTAGCTTCTGCGCAGCTTGTTGTCTTGCTCGTTCTTTCGCTGCTGCAACCAGCTCGGGAAACTCCTCGTCGGAATATTCAACTTCCTCTTCAACTGGCTGAGGTTGAACTACTCTTGGAGCAATTGTGAAGTCGTCGTCGTCATCGTCCACCGATATTAGCTGATTGGCGATTTTCCTAACGGGCAACTTGGTGGGTGACTTCTCAATCTCCTCCTCGCTCGTACTTGCATTGTCGCCATCGCTATCACTCAATGATACATAACCTTTCACTATATCATTCTGCTTCGGAGATGCGGACTTGCGTGTACTTAACTCCTTGGAGTATCTCGCGGAAAGCGAAGTTGGCGAGCCTCGGGTTTGGTATCTTCCCTTCCCCTGAGAAGAATGCGCCGAGTCCCTATGATTGAGTTAGAATCCATAAACTCAACTGAACACCAAGAAACTCACCTGCGACCTCCACTCATTCCAACATCGTGATCCACGGCATTGTCGTCAGACGAATACCCGTCTCTCTGATAAGACACCCTCCTCCTCTTCTCCCCACTCGGGCTTCCATCCTTCACCTCCGCACTCGCCGAAGACCTCTTCCTCTCTAGCTTTACCAGTTTCTTCTGTCGTCTGCGCTCCTCCTCTGCGCGCTGTGTATGGTATACATCTTTCGCGCGGCTGAAGAAGTCCACCGGCTCGTCACTATCGGGAATCTTTGCCGTGATCTTTTTGGCAAAAAGCGATCTTTTAACTTTGGGTGGAGGTGGAGGCGGAGCTGGCGCTTCCTCCGCAGAGAGGTCACCGAAATCGTCGTCCATAGCTCTCAGCAAGGTTGCGTTGTTGTGCAGAGATCGTGAAAGAGGTTGTCGCGAAGTGACGTGGGGAGTACGCGACGAGGCTCCGAGTACTGCGCTAGTGGCTTTCACAACTCAATCTCAAATGTAGGTACGATCCGACTTCAGAAGCTCTAGTCACCGTCGAAGGTCCGCAAACTGCAATATTCACCTTAAGAGAGGTTCTATTGCTCTACTACATAGCCCAAAAACATCCTATTTACGACTCGGACCGATTCGTACAGCTCTTTGTCGCAACTTCAACCCCGCCTCAAGACATCGAATCCGCAGATCAACATGGAGAATGGCACTGTAACCCAAGGCGAGGGCAAGGACCCTTCAGGATTCCTGAGCGAGATTATCGGTAGCTCAGTCACCGTCAAGCTGAACAGCGGAGTTGTCTACAAGGGTTCGTTGAGACCCCTTCCATTCGAGGACTCCATGCTAATGTTGGCATTAGGAGAGCTGCAGAGTATTGATGGATACATGAACCTGGCCCTGGAGAAGTGCGAAGAGCATGTCGACGGCGTGAAAAGGAGAAGTTATGGAGATGCTTTTGTCCGGGGGAACAATGGTTGGCACTTCTTACCTGCAATGTAATGGATGTTTGCTGACAACATTCGCCGCAGTCATGTACATCTCTGCGGATTGAACGAAGATACCTGGGTGAAGAAGCAAGCAAGCATGGAATGGGAGTTATGGGCCATAAAGGCATCGGCAAGGTGTTGGGACAACACTGAAAAGCTACCAGGAAATGAATCTTGCCTAAAGGAAGAGGCGCTTGATACTGAGCATGGCTACGTTTCTAGACAGCGCCCATTGCAGATGCTCAGACTCTTGATGTCCAAGCAAGAAAAGTAATTCCATGCAACGCTACCTTACCCTTCTTATTTCTCTCTCCATGCTCCTTTAAGGCAGCCAAGACCTCCTGGTGAAAGCCCTCCCTTCTCTCCTTGGTCAAATTCGCAATTTGAGACAGAGTGCTAAATCTAGCCCAAATGTTCTCATCGCTCAGCCAGACTGTCCACTTGACAGATTCCTCTCCAAGTGGAAGGGAGAAAGACGGGAAACTATGGGTGAAAGTATCCTTCAATGCCTGTAGCGGGGTGGTGTCTTGCTGCTGCTCAAAGACTTCTTTCCATTGCATGTCTCTGAATCTCGCATGGCCGTCTCCCAAGGTAGCCACGATATCCTTCATCTTCTGTTCCCATTTAGTACTTGCCATATGATGTTTTGGTGCATTGTCTAAGAAGTCAGTATCTCCCCTCACAGTTTCAAAGTCAACTTACAATCCTCAATATTCCAAATCATGCCAAAGGCAGCACCAGGTCTTAGAACCCGATGAATCTCCTTCAAAGAACTCTCTGTAGCAAACCTAGAACGGTAAGAACGGGCTCATGAACCCACAACCGATTTCAAACGACATACCAATGAAAAGCCTACAAAGTCCACCACATCAGTAAACCACGACATGAAATAAAGTGACAGGAAACTCGCCTGTGCAGCAATGACAGCATCTCCCCAATCCTCCTTAATAGACATATTCCCAGCATCACCGTCCTCAACTCTCACTCTATCACCCAAACCCTTCTTCACAAGGACCTCTCGCATCCCCGCATGTGGTTCTACACCAATAACGTCAAACTGCTCTGGTCTCGCAGCTAAAAGTTCAGTAAATTTCCCAGTTCCACATGCCAGATCAACGATTCTAGCATTTTGTACTCCCGCAACGCCCAAGTGTGTGAGCAATTTGTCGACGGCCTCTGGAGGGTAGGAGGGCCTATTTAGATCGTATGCGGCGGCATCAGAGAACCCAGTGGCCGCTCTGGTGTCGAGAGTGAAAGGAGTCGTCATTTTGAGAGAAGATGTAGTTTTGCATTTGTTGTGCTGTGTTGACAACTTGGACTGTGAGAAGGTGCTATTTGAAGTTGATATCGTGGGTACGTCATGCACCACTAGGTATTGCGAAATCGGCAGGAGCAAGAAAAGCACTTGCTCTATAGCCGAAGGAATTGTCAAGCATTTGTTCAGACAGAGATCGGAAACATGGACAAATCAATACCATGGCAATTAGATATTATAATTTGAAGTAGCTGACAGTGAATGTATATTTCCATGCTTGAAGTACCAAACATCAGACTAAATCATTGCTAAGTTCTGTATCTCGAAAAGAAGATCGCTCTATTAAAATCTATCTAGTATGGAATACCATTGGTCATGAGTTGAAATTGGTCGTAAACTATCACAAAACGGTTAGCCGCTTTCTTCTAAACAGTATGTAGATGATGCATGACTTACCTCCAGTTGAATAACTAGAATAACTCTTCTTGATCAACCCCTTCATGAAATCGGCCGCCTCCCTCTCGCTTTTCTCCAACACAAAGCGATCCTTGAAATTTTGAATTGTCTCTGGCTTGAAGCATGGCAGTCCAGAATCCATCATCAACAGGACAAGTTGCGACAGTTTCTCTGCATATGGTCGAGATGCAAGGAAAGCCTTAACGGTGAGCTCCTCGAACCACTTGAATGCTTGATGATCTGTACGTCCGCCCATAACAGCCATCATTTCCGAAGTGAGCTTGAAAGGTGCTCTCTCGAACTTGACACCACCAGGAGCAATATCAAAGCAGAAGCCGAAATCAATGTGGAGAATGTGTCCAGCGTCGTCGATCATGATATTGCCGTTATGACGATCTTTGAACTGAAGCAAGAACGAGATGAGCGAGTAAGCAGCCATGCTCTTGACGAAATTGCTTCTTGCCTCTTGGAAGTGCAGCGAATCTTCGTTTCCATATTTCGAGACGAAATAGTCATACAGACCATTGACAGCCTCTCGTCCGACCATATCACGGGAGATGGAGTTTGGCAGGACATCAATGACACCACAACCTGGAGCAGTGGCAGTGACCCGGTATGGGAACACATACACATCAAGACCAACATTATGGAAGATACCCCTGAAAGCTGCAATCATCTGGAGAGCCAATACATCCTGCCGGCAGTCGTCTCCAACTTTAAAAATAGCGGATTGCCAGACTTCTATGGTGTTATCATCGGTGGGAACCGATGCTGTCTTGTTAGTCTCTTCCAGCATGCCATCAGTGCCTTCCATATCTCCTTTGTTCTTTTTGATGCGGAAGGTCGCCATGTAAGGAGCTTTAGCATGACTCTGAAGAGGTTTGCCAGATTTTCGATCAATCCCAATTACCACACCATCAGGGTTACTAGGCAAGTACACCCCGACCTCAACCTTGATCTTCCGCAATTCCTCCTCGATTTTTTGCTTCTTCTCGGGTTTTGGTCGTTTGATGAATGGCTTGAGTTTGCCAGAAATGTTTGTAACTTCGTCGAAGAATGTGAATTCCCGCTCGTAGAAGGTCTTGTCAACACCCGAGAATCCGTCTATCATGCGAGTCATAACCTTGTCGAGTGTTGGCTTCACGGCATCGGGTATCGTAGAATCCTCGTCCTTGTAGGCATTTGCCTGCATGTTCCAGATGATCTGGTGAGCGAAAAGCTGGGAGAATTTGGCTGTCTCGATGATATATCGCTCAACATAACCAAGAGCATCGTAACGAAGAGCCTGCACAATCTGTGGTACGTAGAAGAATGTCACGTCCACTGAGTGGCTTTCCAATGCCCTCATTGCATACTGCAGGACGAATGGATGGTTCCGATAGGCAGGCAAAAAGTACGCAGCTGCGCTAATGGGGTTCACTGGAGACCAGTACAGGAGGTGCTAAAACGGTCAGCCACTGCAATCAGGAGCCTGTAGACTCCTACGTACCTTTAACTGGAAGGAGACATCGCTAGGCAACGTTTCGCCTAGTAATATTTGCACCGCTTCGGGTTCCGAAACTGCTTTGTCTGGAAAATTGAGAAGAAGCCATCGAACTTCCTTGTGAAGCCTCGGGGAGGGAAATCTTGCTACCAGTTGAAGAGCCAAAGATGCACTCTCGGCCCATGCCGTCCTCACCAGGCCAAGAAGAGTGGCCTGAAAGCATTAGCAATAATCCCGCAAATCAAGAATATGCGGTCATCTACCTCTGTTGGACCTTTGGAAGGTGGCGCTGGAACGTGAGCCTCTCGAGACTCATTGAGAGGATGCAGCCACACGGTCAGTCTAAGTAGTTCGCTCTCTATCAAGACCTGAAGCAAACTCTCTTTGGCCTGTAAGGATTTCATCAAAGGTGTCGGCTTCTCGCCGATCATCTGCACGGTTCGTAACGCTGCAGAGACGTCTGCAAGTAAACGAGTTTCCGCCTTGAGTTGTAGTCTATTGCCGCCAAAAGACCAGCAAGGGGCGAAAGTGAACCAAGTCAATGCCGCCGATAGGATACGGTCCTTCAACAAGCATCTTTCGCTAAATCCCAAAGCGATGCTATGTCTCAATACCTTCAATGCAAACAGTATGATCTGGAATCGAATTTCTCTAGCAAGAGGATGGCCGGTAGCATGCCTGAGACCGTCGAGAGTGACGTCCAAGAGTCTCAAGAAGACTTTCTCTGTATGTGGACTGCCCAGACGGGTGGCATTGAAATGACTTCCTAGGAATTGCAGGAGGCGCATATGGGGTGCGAGTAAGTTGTGAGCAACCTGTTGCTTCTTCAGCAACGTGGGTCTGTCACTAGGTGCAAATTCCTCTTTGATATAGAATGGATCGGGGTGACTTTTGCTGTCAGTAAATCTATGGGTCAGGGAAGGGAAAGAAACTTACAGGAATTTGGAATTGAAAATCCCCAAACCTTTATGGACAGTAGCTTCCCACTGTTGAGCAACTTCCATGAGAATACGCGGTTCCATACGTGGGTTTTCGTTGATCACGCCGAGCCACAGTGATATGCCCAGTTTGATAGATTGCTTGGTGAAGATTGCGAATGGGATGCCAACCAAATGATGCACGATCGCGCACTCGTCCTTCTTGGTCCTGCAAAGTAATGCAGCTGCTCTCCTCAAAATATCTCGCAGTTCCCCAACGGGGATAAACTTGTGCTGGAGTGTGCGAGCCTCCAAGTGTGCAAGGACGGTACTTGCATCTTCAAAATCCTTCTCTGCTTTCGATGCCACGGATGCGCGCCTCGTATCGAGATGCATAAACTGTAGCCATTCAGCATCGTGATCTGGAAGTGCTTCTGCGTATCGATATTCTTGACGAGTAGTATACTGTGCTACAAAGTCCGAGGCTGTGTTGATATTGCAATCACCATGGCGATCTATTGCACCAAGACGTTGATCGGAACCTGGAATGACTGCTCCCATCTCTGTTGCAAATGATCTGCCCAGAGAGACGTGCCCGTAAGCACCCTCATCATCATATTCGGACAAATAAGTTTGCAGAAGTCCTTTAACGTCTTGGGGTGCAATGTTGATCACTGTGCTTACCCAACCTCTGGCTTTCTTATACAAACTGTTCAGCGTCCGCCGGCGAAGATCGAAGTCATCAGACAACTCAATTGTGACTTTGCCCTTTGTAGATGTGAAAGATGACTTCCACTCGTATTCATCCGTTTCAGCTTCCAGACAGCTAGTCCACATGAGAGAGAGAAGCTCAAGTAGAGCGAACAACGAAGATTTATGACAGAGGGCAGACGGGACGTCTCGAATAATCCGATCTGCACAGACCATTGCTGCTTGCTGAACTCGTTCAATGCGGTAACAGCATCCACTGAATATTGACGCCAGTTGTTTGGCAACATAAGGAGCTGAGAATGTCGGGTTGCGGCCTGTCATGGTCTTTTTCAGATATGTATCCATCACAGCAGCTGTGACAGACTCCATAGTACTACTCATCTCTCCCTTGCGCATGCTGGGTTCCAAGAAGTATGTCAATGCTTTAGTACAGTCTCCAGAATCGGCTCGTAGAGTCTCAACCAGATAAGCTGCCTGTAAGAAGATGACTTTTCGATAGCTCAGTCCCTTGATGTCTGATGCTTTCAACGGAAGTAGAGCAGTAAGTCGCTTCTTCTGCATCGCTTCATGCTCAGAGCTCATGCCGCGGCGGAGAACAGTGTTCAATTCGATGTCACTCTCTACTTGTTCTCCCCTCTGCTCGGCAACAAGGGGCTGGGAGTGAATAGCTATGAGTCGGAGTTCGTTGATGTATTTCTTGCCACGCTCAGTGTTCGTACTGAAACCATGGACAACAATATTGAACCAAGCGTCCCGGATCAGCGACAATGTCTCTTCGCTTAGAGTCTCGTCAGAAGCCAAATCATTGCCAGACATTAACATTGCAAGTGGCTGGAGGAGCTGAGCAATCTCGCGAGCAGCAACTTCAACATCGGCCTCTCGGGAATTTTGGGCCTGGTGAACATCGCCAAGACTGATGATTGATTCCAAAAGATGCTCCAGATAAATCTCGTAAAGTGGAGATTCCTTCTTCAAACTAGATGAAAGGTAATCTCGACCTCTTGTGACCTATTTCTGTTAGTTCCTGGATTTTAATACATCTCAGATGAGTTCCCAAACTTACAGCATTGACCAAAGCTTCGTTATTCTGCATCACACCTTCGTGGCTGATCCTAGCATAAAGCTTGAGCATAGATCGGAATTCCAGCTGACCTCCATTCAAAGCCAAAGCAGTTGTTTCGGTGATAATTTTAGCGTCGACAGATCTGCTAACCTTGTCAATCTTCTGCAAAAGCATAGACTGCGCCAAAGCGGTGATCTTGGGGTCATTGCAGCAGTCAGCCACACCACAAATGGCTTGTACGACATTTCCGTACACAGCCGACGTGTCTTCGTCACCGCTAAGTACCAGCGATATTGAACTGCCCGTAGATTGCTTTCCATTGTAAAAGGTAGAGTTCACACTCCCATCAAGGCTCAGGTCGCCGTTGATTCCACCAGCAAGGGCCCTCTCATTGCTTGCTCCAGAGCTGAGAACATTTCCAAGGGTATAGAGGGTTGTGATTATAGCATCCTGTGACAGGATTTGAAGGACATATGCGAGGCAAGTGGAAGCGATAGTAATAGTCTGGCCTCGGGCACCACCCTGGACGATGAATCGGGGCAGCAACCGACTTACATTGGGAGCAAAGCCAGGTGAAAGTTTTGAAATGAGAGCCATAGATCGTAGGACTACACTAGCAAGTGTCTCGTCGGCCATCTGAACTGGGTCTGCAAGGGTGTCCTCAAGCCAGGTCATCAAAGTATCAGCATCTGCAGCATCTTCATTGATCAAGGCACAGTTTAAGTAACTGGTTAAAGCGCCGGCCTTGACTGAAAATGCCAGCCTCTGTTGCCAAGTTGACCCAAGTCGGAGGTAATCGGCTCCATCTTCCAGAAGGCTCATCTCATCAGCAGCAATATCGGCCATTGTTTCAATGGTTGCAAAGTCTGGCTCGCCAGCTCCAGGAGAATCGGGTCTCGAGATTCCAGTACCTGACATTAGTAGATCCAAGATATCGCTTCCCCTGAGAACATTAATATCAGCTACTATAAGCGAAGTTCCTGCCACCAAGAGCCACATGAAACTTCTCTGCAAGAGCATAGCTCCAAGAGGTCTTCCAATAGCCGCATAGTGCCGAGCATGTCGTTTCCACTCTTTGACACTACTGTGCTGTGAATTTGAATTGCGAATAGTCGAAAACGCTGTCTCGACGGCTACCAAGAACCCCTCGGAAAGAACCCTCTGCACACGCTCTATCAAGGCAAGCCTCTCTGACGGAGTCCAGAAATTCGCATATGTCGCAGCTGCATCGAGGAATCCTAATATGGACAGAGTGAGGCCCGCAACATGAATAGCATCCTCCACTTCGGTAGAGTTGCCATGCTCCGTCCCAGCGACATGGTGGGAAGATGCCAACTCCGTAGCGTCCAAGCAATGTCGAAGGTAGTTCCACAGTCTCTCGGCGATTGCATCTTGGAGAAATTCGTGGTTTATACCTAGCGAGAGAAGTGCTGTAGTGAGGTTATAACTCAAGGCTTCGGTTGGCGAGGGTTCGATTTCCCGGAAGAAAGGGGATGGAACAAAAGCTTGCGTGTGGGCTTCGAGAATATATGGAGAAAGCTGCTCCGCGAGTTTTCTTGCACTTTGAGGTGTTTCCAAGAGAGGCGCGGCTTTACAAAGAGCCAGCAGGACTTCGAACTCTCTGATATTCTATTTCCAGATCAACTCCTATCCCGTTCCCACCCAAGTTGCAAAGACTATTCATACCATAGGCGACTGAGCCAACGATCCATTGCTACCCTTTCCAGTCCCATTCGACTTTGCATTGGGTCTTCCGGGGCAGCCTTTGGAGAGCCGCTCGAGGTCTGAATTATCGAAAGTCGTGGTGGATGACGTCGCGGACAACGCAGCTATTTTCTGGAGGGCCTTGCGGCGGATATTCCTTGAGGCACTATCATATTATTAGTAGGAGGAATAATTATATTGAAAGGAATTCTCATACGTATCCATGATGAAGCCACGATTTTGTCCTTTCTGGCCCAACAGCCTTTGAATTGGCAGTGGTTTTGGGTTTCGCGTGGAGTATCAATTATCATGGACGGGAGCTACCCCTGTCAACCAACGACGCTAAGTCAGAGTTGAGGCAGGCACGACAGGCTGCGAGGACGCGTGAACCTCAAAGCTCTCTAGACAGCGACATTCTCTACAGACCTCCAGCTTCCACAACAAACTCCACAACCTCTTCTCAACTCCCGCCACCTTCCATCTCGACCTCCAGAACTTGACCTCAAGATGTCAGCAATGTTCAGCCAAAACCCGTTGATGAACGGCCCAAATTACTCCTTCAACCAAGCTCCATCAGCAGCAGCTGGCAACAAGCAACACGGCTTCTATCCGTAAGCCACAAACCGAATCTCCAGCTATTCATATTTACTAACTTGCTATCTAGATACACTGACAATGGCGGATCCACTCTTGCGATCTCAGGCGCAGACTTCACCATCATGGCAGGCGACACTCGATCCACATCCGGCTACAGTATCAACACCCGCTACGCCCCGAAAGTATTCAAGATCGGCGGAACAACCTCCTCCCAAGATGATGCCACGCTGGTTCTGTCCGTGGTCGGATTCGCCGCAGATGGAGAGGCCTTGAAGGAGCGTCTGGATGCCATAGTCAAGATGTACAGATATCAACACGGAAAGCCCATGAGCGTCAAGGCCTGCGCACAGAGATTATCGACCATCCTTTATGGCAAGCGCTTCTTCCCATACTACGTCACGGCCATTCTGGGTGGTTTGGATGAGGAGGGCAAGGGTGCAATCTACTCGTACGATCCGGTTGGTAGCTACGAGCGGGAGCAGTGCAGAGCAGCAGGTGCAGCAGCGAGCTTGATCATGCCGTTCTTGGACAACCAGGTCAACTTCAAGAACCAGTACATGCCAGGCAGTGGGGTCGGACATGCGTTGCAGGAGCGTGAGAAGATACCATTACCGCGGAGTGAGGTTGAGGATCTTGTCAAGGATGCGTTTGACAGTGCGGTGGAGAGACATATTGAGGTTGGTGATGGTCTGCAGATGCTGATCATCACAAAGAATGGTATTGAGGAGATCTACAAGCCGCTCAAGAAGGATTAGAGAGGTTGGGCATGGCATGGCGCTTCTGGGTTGTTTGTACTATTAGCATGAAATTCGAGCATGCAGCTTGACTGATACCCCGATCCTCGGAGAGCGAGTCTGAACTGTGACGATTCAAACCCACTATTTCTGTTCTCGCACATAACGTAACAGTCAGAGGCAAGTACAGTACATCCCAATGGATCTAGGGTCCATGAAGGTGTTCAGCTAGGTGGACTAATGAATATCTCAGATGCCGAAAACTACAACTCGCCAGGTTGTGTTGTTACTACAAATACGACCATGAGAAAACGACATGAACGAGATGTAAAATCTGAGTTTAGAGACGACTGAGAAGAGCCAACATCCCAAGCAACCTGCTCGAAACTAACCCATTTTTAGAGAAACTGTAAGAGTCACCTGACACCTGACAACAACCTTTTGCCAGAGCTCCCCAAAACCTGTCAGAATCCCATCCTCCCTTCATAAATCTTCCAGAAATCCATCGTCCCCAAAAATTAGAAACACACCACCCCCAGACCTTCTCACAAACCAAGCATTCGCCACTCCTCCCCTCCTCTTCATCACTGCAACACACGCCTCAGCCACCTCCCTGCCCGTCGCTTAAAACCGAGTGGCGCAGGCCCTGTCTGTCTCTCCCTCCCGGCTGGGAATTTCCCGCATCTAGACTCCCGTTCGATTCTCCTAATGTCTTGACGTGGAGTATTATTATAAGTCATGATTAACATGTGTTCATAGTGATACGTTCCTACAACCCTCTCCTCCCTCCCTCTAGCAAAATTGATTAAGTGAAACTAGAATGGAAGATCTGTTTGCCACCGGCGAAGGCGAGACTAGACTGTTCTACTCTGTCACAGCTTGCGAGTCCTCCCTCGTAATCAGGAGACAGTGATTGGTCTTCTGGCCTGTGTGTTAAGAGTTGCCCTATGCAGCATATTCACTGATGAACATGGCGCTGTTGGGAGTTGATTGGGTAATTCCAACTACCTCCTGGAAGGTAAGTCGCTAATTATTTGGTAGCCAGATATCGACAATTTCAAAATCCCATGCTCGTGATCCTGGTTAGATGTCTAGCTCCAAGCTTCGTCAGAGCTTTGTGTATTCATGGGATGATTTTTGGAGATAACGGTCGCAAGTGTTGAGAGCGCTAAATGGGATGCTGTTTTGGAATGGGGAGGTCTGCAAGCCCCCCGGTGCTGAATAATATTGCTGGTATTGCTCAGCTGCTTTCATGCCTTCATTTGATTGAACTGTCAGGGTCTGCGCCCTCTCAGTCTCTCTTTCTAGGTGTATAAATCTCAAAACCGACCCAGTGGTTGTAGAACTCAGGAGACAGATTTCAATCGCTGGCATGAGCTGTCCAAATGATCCGTTCGTTCGATAAGATCAGGACCTTAGAGGCAGGGGAGATGTGCTTGGGACCCAGCACAGCGACGTGGGCTCGACTGAGAGCCTCTGGGGATCGGCGATCCAGCCATTGATTTCGCATCCGGACTTGACACAGGACAGCAGGGGACGCTGTGTTGCCCCTCGGGCGGCCCTCTATTTTCGGAAACTTCCATGCTGTGGAAATATCTTCAGCCAGTGATACCCATCCCCAGAATTCGAAATGCCATGTTTGGCAGCCTAGACACTGTTCTCGGCTCGGATCGACGCCCTTGGTGTCTCGTGGCAGGCAGAAGAAAGGAGAGTAGTCCCCCGTCTCACTGGGCCATCTGTCCCGTTCGTACGGTGGGTTCGAAGCTAGAGAAGAAGGGAGTGTTACCTCCGAGAAACCTGGAAGTAACCATGCAAGATAGATTGCAGAACATCGCGCATAGAGAGATTCAGTGGCTCTGACCAGGACGAGAGCAGAGCTACCATTCTATGATTTTCATGCCGATGCACTTGATCGCTGCGTCTCAGAGCCTAAGAATTAGAACGTGGACTAAGGGATATTCTCGGTTTCATATGAGAAAACATGAGGATAGGACAAGAGCTTCTGGTCAGAAAGCTGCACATAACATCTGGAACATTCAGCGTGGACCAGGGCCACCCAGGCGAATGAGTTCTCTGGTTCTGGCCACAGTCTCAGTAGCGGGCACCAGTAACGGGAGCAGCTGTTTCCACTCAGATGGCCTTCAACGAGACAATGTTGCGTTGTCACTGCATTCAGTAGACTGTAGAACACATACTGGAGCTGATGGTGCCTTTAACTAAGCGCATTTCATGTTTCCGCCTATCTTTCCTTGAAAGTGGCCAGTCTGTTCGATTACCAGGCGTCTTAACATGGGACAACCTCGCTTGGTGGTCATTGCCCAGTACACCAGATAGGGTGGCCTTAGGACATGGATGTTGCTTTTGACAGCTACAGTAAGCACTGAATCTCTGATTATTGGGGGCGGACACACTTAGAAGCAACCTCCAAGGTAGTGTGATGAAACACCGGGTTGGTCTTGTCCAGTCATCCAGCCATATCAAGGATGGCAATGTGTGAAAGGACTCGAGTACTTTGAACTCATCCTCAATTGGCGCTCCTGGAAGACTACGACCGCATGACGATGTGTGTGATGATAGATGACTTTGACTTTGACTTTGCATCTTATCTTGTATCTCACACAATATCAGACAAAACTCACCAACACATTAAAATTAAACCCAAATTGGCACCCAGTACATCTGAACGAAGGAAATTGCTACTAGAAGGGCGGAGGCGGACTTATCTCCGTCATAACATCTCGATGCGCATCTGATGAGCTCTCCAACCATGGAAAAACAAACAAATCTGAAATATTAGATGTCAAACAACACATGTCAAAGAACAAGAATCACTTTTGAAGCCCCTTCATGACTCATGTATCAAGAGTACTGTTGGCTCTCAATCATACTTTTTGCAGGAAGATCTCCAGCTGGAATTGTTTGGCACTTCAGAGTTTGGAGCCATTTAAGCGACATGATAATTGTTTACTTTTCTGACGGCTGGAGACTGGCTGGCCACTTACCATGCTCAGACAGCTTACAGTGCATTTCGCTCAAAGAGTAGTAGTGAAAGGAGAGCAGGTACAGAGCGGTAGGGCAGCTTTCAAGGTTAGAAAAACAGGTAGTAGGGTTTTGACGTGATACAAGTAGGGTTCCCGTTGCCAAGCGAGCAGTGGCTTCAGACCCAGATGGCTAAAAGCGGCATGCAGTGGCAACTTTGCTCTGTGGAGCAAAGATCACAACCGCTGTCGGACCTGTTGTTGATATTCTTTATCTTCGGACAGATATTAAAAATCTCATGGCAAATCGCCGTGTGGAGAGGAGAGTTTCGGATTGCCGATGCATCGAGTCAGCTGCGAAAAAAAAGTACGCGTCAGATCCAGTGCTCAATGTTCCTCAAAGTTTCTGAAGAGAGTGAAGATCTCTGCTCAGGTAGGGCTGAAAACGTGCTGATCTTTTGGCACAGCCCCCTGGTGTGGCGTGTAGTTGAGTTAAATGGAGTGGACCGATACCGACGACCCATGAACCCAAAAAGCTCCATAGGCATAGGCTCCAGCTCTACAGGTATGTATGTAGGTCTAGGGCATTCTTGTGCATTGTCGATCATATCCAATTCTCGCTGAAATTGAATGTTGTTATATGGAGCATGTGCAGAAAACTTTCTAGTGCAAGTCAGCAAACCCAAGATTTGACATTTCGAACTCAATCCCCATGTAGAATTGCGCAACGCTTTACCTCCTGTCGTCTTCGGGGAGGAGTGGGTTGATTCGATGCGATAGTAGTTTACCAATACTCGGGTATGAAATGTACAGAACACCAGACACTTTTTGCTGATTATGAGGCATCTACTATCAGCCCACCCTGGCGATGATCTTTCCTAAAGGTTGCATCACCTGTGGCTTGTTTGGCTGGCTGGCTTGTGTGTGTTGTGGCGGCCACCGTTGAAAGCTCTTAAAGTTCTGTTCTTCGTCTTCCAGGTTCAAGCTCCAGAAGAGATGCCGCCATGCCGCTATGCCAAGCTTGAACATCCACCCCTCTTTTGCCACATTCAGACAACATCCCTCCTAAAGGCGTCCCAGTGTGGATGTTTTGCAAGGGCCCCGAGCTCCATACCTGCCTGCTCTACTGTACATCAATCCGATCAATCGCGTCATGTCTCAGCCGTGATTCGTCGATTCAAGTTATGTCGCAAGTATTCCTTGTGCATGGCTGACGTACTGAACTGCAGCGACTGCCAGTCACAGCTGACTCTCTGCCTGTCTAGGAGTACCGAGAGAACAGGTCTTGGAACTGCAGTTGAAAGAAGAGGGATCTTTGCAAGCCATTGACGAAAGGAGTCTCACCTAGCTTCACGGTACTCCGTAGGTGGAAGTGAAATCGAAATCCCGGAAGGCTTCCGGACGACTAAGGCAGTCATCACGTCAATCGATCATGATCTCCTAAAATGGCAAGAGACATCGAGGTATTTATTATCCAGACAGACAGTAGGTAGTAGGTCGGTCGGTATGTAAAACAGGTAAGACCATGGGACAAAAGGGAGCAGACATCCGACATCGACCTGAGCTGAGCTGAGCCGATGAAGAGCGGGTGCAGCACTTGCACTTGCCTCACAATGCCTTGGCATTTTAAATTCAACTTAGTTTTTCTCCGAGTTTGACATCCAGGAACAAGGGAAGAAACGTACTCCATACATACAAAAGTATCGACTTAGAAACGATGGTAGGTCTGGGCTTGGCTGAAGTGTCGGCACAAAACAAACCCCCATCATCCAGGCGTACTAGGCTCGCTCGCTAAAGGGACCTCCCCTGACATTGAAGTGGTGGCCGCCCCCTTGTCGGCTATTAGCCTGGAAATCTCAACCAGCCAACCTTCTTTCTTGCGTGAAGGGATTGATTGACTTTCGCCACCACCAAACACTACCACACCACCACACCATCACTCCACTCCAGTACACCCAAACAGATCCTCGTCTCTAGCATTTCTTCTCGTCACTACCTATTATTTTTGAGATGGAGTTAATGCCTTGCGAACTAATTAAGTACTGACTGAACTTTACTATTTTTGTCTAGCAGTGCTAACCCCGCCGTTTATGTTCTGCCTTGCCTTCTTTCACATGTCTTCCAATGCGCGGTAAACTCAAAATGTCTATCCTATCTGTTTACCCTGTTTTTCCATGCTCTAGCGAACCCGCCTACCAGTTACTTGTAAACAACATCGCCACCCCGACTCATCCCAACTCACCTCACCTCACCTCACTCACCTCGAAAGTTCGAAACCACCTTGCCATGCCGGCGCTCCCTAGTGTTCTGGAGCCCTCCAGAACTTCCAGCGGGGACGGGGACGGAAATGGGCCGGGGAGGGCCCCTAATCTTCTAGCTGCTACAGTATCTGGGTGGCATTCCAGTCGCTCCCCGAGGTGTTAGCCAC